>OY748296.1:14550640-14645241 GCA_963556515.1 Nudaria mundana
CCACGGTCGACCCGGGAATTAGCCGCAAACAGGTCTGCATATCGCATTCTCTTGGGCTTTGTGAGCCAGTGTTCCATCTGGGTAACGCAGCGGTGGCAGCGAGGGCTGACAAAAGTTAGATTGCGCGGCTTTGGCCAGTTGCCAGTATCCACGGCTTCCCGTGAGATGGGAAGTGAGCCTGACCAAGCCGCGCGACGCGCTGGGCATCCGCTCTCTTAAAGGCCCTCTTGCTGGATTTTGTGGCCCGGTTGTAAGCTGCTTTGAGGTGGCCCACGTCTGGGTCGCGCACAGCCCTGATCCAGGCGCGATATGCCGACTGTTTTTATCGAACAGCTTTGGCACAATCTCGCCCGAACCAGGGACTGGCTCTGCGGATACTGGCGACATCAGTGAAAGGGATGTAATAATCCATCCCTAAACTGATCTCGTCAGCAATCGCAGAAGCGCTATCCGAAGGAGCCTTTCCTACAAAGCAGCGCTGGCTCGAGGGGACGGACGCATAATAATCGCGTAGACCGTCCTAATCCGCTGACGAGTAGTGCCATAGTCGTCTTGACGTTTGTACAGCACGTGCAGGAGGTGACACCTTCATGCCAGCGTGAACAACACAGTGGTCAGAACTACCCAATCCTACGGAAACACTGTACTGGGCTGGGCGACTCGTCAGCAGTAGATCCAGCAGAGCGGGCGCGTGATCTGGCCTGTCTGATATCCGGGTGATCCCGCATACCATCTGGGTCAGACCGTGGGAGAGAGCGAACGCATGGGCGGCCCTACCCGCATGATCAGTCCTGAGGGACCCCAGCCATTCAATGTGATGGCCATTGAAGTCCCCCAGAAATACTAGGTCAGCGATCGGGAACCGCACCTGCGCTTCATCAGCCGTCTCGCTGAGGTACTGGAAGAGCTTTGTTGTCTCAGAATCCCCTGTGTGGGAATGGTAGACGCACACGTAGATCTGGCTCATAGAGCCATAGTCTACGTGCAGCCAAAGGACGGAGTTGAAGGGGTTCTCTAGGCAGCGCAACCGGCGCGGCGGCAGCAAACTTCCGCCCTTACGAACACGCACACCCCGGCTTTGTCTCGAAATTGTTCCTGGATGACATAGCCGGGGTAACACAGTTAAGACGTGTCGTCAGGGCGGCGTATTTGTGTCTCCGTGAGGAACATCACAGCGGGCCGTGCCGTCTCAAGGTGATGGTGGACGGCATCGAGGTTCGCATGGAGTCCACGGATGTTAGTGAACTCCACCTCGAAAAGTGAAGTTGTGGGGTTTCCTGGGGCCGCTGTGAAACGTTTACTTTTTTTTTGTTGCACTGCCATTGTAGATTTGAAGAAGAAGAAGCGTGAAGACAGGGCGACATTTGGTGCAGCAGTATGTGACAAAGCGCAGGGGCTAGCTTTGTCTAGAACCGTGTGGTTAGGTCGGAGCCGATTCGCCGGACGGAAGGGCTCCCAAACCCCCCTGATGCAAGGCCGCCGCTACCCCATACCGGTTACCACCCGGAGCGGCGATCCCACATCAGGATTATGCGCAACATGTGGGGCAGCCTCCTGGGGTGGTTGGTCCCAGGCGGGCCCCATGACTGTATTGCGGGCGGCCGCGGCAACGCCGTTGCTAAGGGTCTCCCTGGCCGGCGAATCGACCCACACCACCCACACTAGACTCCGTTTCGCCCCCACTGGTCCCATGCCTGCTGCACCATACATCGCCCCGGGCCCGGCGGTGCAGCTGGTGAACCCCTAACGCAACCCAGCCTGGGCTGGGGGGCTTTAGCACAGCTGCACAGTGGTACCCCCCCGGACCAACACTGTTGTACCACCTGGTACCCACGTAGGGGCCGAACCCACTCCATAGGTACCGTAAATTAACGAGCCTCAACCGTTGATCAGCAGGTGCGCCACTAGCAGGTGAGGTCGCTGGGGCCCTAAAGATGTTGGTAGAGCCCCTTTGCACCCAAAAGTTCCGATTAGCTAGGAATGCAAAACTTTTAGTGTGCCCCATGTATTCTACAAATTAATGTATTGGACTGTATATGACTGTATACAACTTTACCGGTCTATTTTTATTCTCTTTCAACGATTTCAGTAACCTCAGTGCCATTTTTTTGTTTACATTTATTTAACTATACCTACCTAATTTCCAGAGACGCCCGGCAATCCAGGGATGTCCGGAAATCCAGACACATCCGGCAATCTTCTAGAGGCGCCCGGCAATGGACGTAAGAGCGGCCGCGCTTACGAGGACTTAAAAAAATAACCTAATTTACCTATCTACCTTCTTTTTCTGAAGGTTGAATGCAGTACTGCAATTCCTTCAAATTAGGTAGGTATAAAATATGCATTCCTTCTTGACAGGTTAAAAGTATCGAACTATGTAACCTGTCGTCTAACGAGTTTGTTCATAGTTGCCTTGTGGTGAATGAATAATACTAACATTTAAAGTACATAATTTAAACGACTAATTACAGGACATAAAATAAAAAATTTAATTACGAAATCAGTCACTTTATTTACATTTTAGCAGAATCAAATCCAAACAAACTTATAAGATGATTAAATCCTTGATAATTGCACATAACATGTAAAATTTCGGCGACGACTGTTTTATTTCCATGCGTTAAATGAGTAAAATATAACCCGACGTCGAAAACACTATTTTACAACTATACGAATGGATTATTCAAAAGTAAAAAACTAGTAGGTACTGGTGCACCTGCCGATCAACGTACGAGGCTCTATCAAACATAAAACTCCCGGTAAGCAGCCATAGGTCCCCAACTATGTGACTGGCGAAAAATGGGTATCGAATATGCCTTTGCTTACCATTTCGACGAAAGAGATGTAATAAAGTGATGGGTCCCCAAATAGCTCGAAACTAGCCGGTTATAAACCGCGCACAATGACAGTGGGATGGAACTGGTCACAATAACCGCTACATGACGTCATCAATCACTAAAAAGTACAGATAACGTTTTCTTGTCAGTATTTTTAAGCAATTGATGACGTCACAGAGCGGTTATTGTGACAAGGTTCGATCTGTTTATTATTATGATCGTAAAATTAAACTTATAAATATAAAAAGCGGCAAAATAGGTAGTAGTAACTTATCTAACAAAATCAATGTTTAACAAGCCTTAAGTAAATGCATATAAGAATCTTAACTTAAAATCATCAAGTGCTAGTCTCGAACAAAACATTGAAAGAAATTAATTTTTTCAGTAAATATGTTTCAATATTTTATTTATTCAATGGAATATCTATACTACTAATTATATAATATTTAAATATAATATTTGATTGTATGTTTGTTTGAATTGAACAGACTCCGTATCTACTGAACTTTGGAAAATCTTTCACTAATATGTAGCTACATTATCCCTGAGTAACATACTTTTAGTACTTATATCACGGTAATTTTTTTTTAATTTTCTTTAAACTCTCAAAGGTTGAACTAATGTTTGTTCTGTAAAACTCAAGATACTATGAGGCTGTCATGACTGGCTAGACTAGTCAAAGCCTCCTTGAAATTAGATAAAAAAAAACTCGGATAAAGAACAATAATTATTAAAAAAAATGTTATTTTAATTTAGAGATCCAATCTTGCAAATACTTGTAATAATGTATGTTCGATACATATAACATAATTCAGAATAAAAAAGAACAATTATAAAAAGTAAATTAAAAATGATATTATAATTTAGATATCCAATCTTGCAAAGTCTTCATATCAGTTGGATTGTCATCGTCCCCAGTACTGGCTGAACTCTCAGCTATATCTATCCGTTGTGACAGGTGGGCAAATTCAAAGTCTTTGCCCACTTTGCCTATGAATGTTGAACTATTATTTTGAGATGGATCCACGGATTGAAGCTGGCTAGACTTTGTGACACGGACGAGATTACTGAAATAAAGGATAAAACTATTTTTTTTTTAACTAGTAACAAATAGACATACATCACACCTATATCCCCAAAGGGGTAGGCAGAGATGCATTACGAACCCACACTTTGCCCGTAATTTTGGCTGTCCCATGTAACAGGGGACAAGCCTATTGACGTTGCCAGGCTCTATAGAATATTAAAATTCAAGAGCACTACCACTACACACTACACCACGTCCCTGGTTCGAGTCCAGCCCAAGACTATAGTTTCTCTGATTCATATTGTAAAATTATATGAAAAAAATTTGGCATAGGTACTACAGTCAGCGTCTAATAGTTAGTTACAGTCAAGGTACTCTAATCTATAGGCGCAACCAAATAGTCAATGATATCGGTACAAAAAAAGTTTCCTTATTGTTGACAACAATGTAGTCGCTCCAAAGGGCGAGACGTTTAAAGTGTCACATAGATAGGTTCAGTCAGTGTTTAAAAATATCGTAACATGCTAAATGAGACATCAAATGCGCACGCATATTTGTCTCTTTCATTTCGAACATGACGTCGTAGACTGGTTTTTGTTTAAAACAGTTGTAAATAAAGGATCATAGCATGTATTGTTATAGAAGTAAACCATAAACCAACCAACTAAAACTTAAACGGTTTCCCTAGATATAAACCTCTTTAGACAATATAGTCTAGTATTTATTGCATGTTTATTTTATTTATTAGTCATATAAGTCATACCAATGTCAAGTGCAATAAAACCAACTAGAGATAATATGTTTGAGAGAGGAAGGTGTCTCCATAACAGATATTTCAAATGAACTGGGAATATCCGTAAGTTTCACTTTAGAATTAGATCAGTTACCTATCTTACTAATTTTTATTCATACATAACTGACATATTTTGTTTTTTTAATTTAGAGAAACACAGTATACCGTTGGATAGAGAGATGGCAAAATGAAGGTGCTTTGCGAAACCATGTTTCGTTTGGTCGTCCACGTCAAACAAATACAGATGAAGACAGAAACATAGTGCAGCGAGCTGAGTTAGCAATCGATTTATAAACTCCAGGAGAATGTCGGTGGAATTTGGCATATCACAGAGCACAATAAGACGACGCCTGCCTGCCTGAAAAAACCTATATTAACACCGAGGCATAAAGCGCAGCGTTTACAGTTCGCACGAAATTTTTTAAATTTTAATTTTGATAATGTGATCTTTGTAGATAAAAAGTTTTTTGTTCTTCTGCCCAGAGACGCTTATCTCTATACCGGACATTGAACACAAGGTATGATGAAAGAAATGTCCTCCCTAATAATCGCAGTAGTCGAATCACCTTAGGATTTTGGGGATGGATGACTCAAAGCGGACCAGGAGAGCTAGTGGAGGTTGGAGGAAGAATGAATGGCACTTTATACAAAGATATCCTCGAAAACGTTTTGCTTCCAACATCCAGGATTTTTTTCCCCATGAAGCTATTAAGTTTGTCCAAGATAACAGTTCCGTACACAACTCCAGAGTTGTTCAAAATTACTTGGAAGGTAGCAGGGACCTGGAGTTAAATTCGATGCCGCCTCATAGTCCCGACCTAAACCCAATTGAAAATTTGTGGGGTAAAATGGTTCAGGTATGAGATGGTACACGAGCACGAACCACTTCAAATTTAAGGACTCACGTTAACGAAATATGGGAGTCTATGAGAGGGGACAATTTTTGTTACAATGCTGTACAATCGATGAGAAGACGTCTTTCCGGCGTAATTCTTGCAGATGGAGGCTACACACGATTTTAATTACTTATTTTGCAGTAAAACTGCACTAACCGACTTCAAAGAACGTAAATGTACTTTTAACTCAATAAATCTATACAAATTTAACTTAGTTTTTTATGACACCATTCTTACAATGGTCGAACTACAATAAAAAGAGTTTTGCGTTTTCGCTCAATGTTGACGCTCAAGATTTTTATCCAATGTCTATATTAGTGCCTCTGAATTGAACGACAGACGTAACATTGGTACTTTTATAGCTATAAACAAAAACCAGTCTACGACGTCATGTTCGAAATGAAAGAGACAAGTATACGTGCGCATTTGATGTCTCATTTAGCATGTTACGATATTTTTAAACACTTTGACTGAACCTATCTATGTGACACTTTAAACGTCTCGCCCTTTGGAGCGACTACATTGTTGTCAACAATAAGGAAACTTTGTTTGTACCGATATCATTGACTATTTGGTTGCGCCTATAGATTAGAGTACCTTGACTGTAACTAACTATTAGACGCTGACTGTATGTACATACTTCATTGCTTATAATAGTAGATTATACAAATCTATACACAAGCTCCCTTGGAACAGCTGCCTAGTGCTATTAATATCATAAATTCGGACCTGGAACGCATTTGTGATTGGAGCACCAAACATGGGCTACAGGTTAATCCATACAAATCCCAGGCGATCATTGTAGGCAGCCCTTGGTTTGTGTCACGCCTTGATCTAACGCAATTACCCGAAGTAACTTTTAATGGTACCCCTGTCATATTAAGCGATACTGTCAGAAACTTGGGTATCTTTATCGACCAAACATTGTCCTGGGACCATCAGCTACAGGTGGTTAGACGCAAAATATTTGCAGCAACGGGATCGCTACGGGGATTGCGAATGCTGCTTCCAATTGCCACCAAAACTGCAATGGCACAATCGTTATTACTTCCTATCCTTGATTACGCTGATGTCAGCTATCTTGATCTCACAGAGGAGCAACTTGATAAGCTTGAGCGACTCCAAAATGTTTGTATTAGATTCATATTTGGTCTTCGCAAATATGATCATGTTTCAGAATTCCGCAAAACGCTTAAGTGGCTCCCAATTCGCCTTCGCCGGAATACTCATATCCTAACTCTATTATACAGTATACTGTTCAATCCTTGTACTCCCCGATATCTTAAAGAACGATTTAAGTTCCTACATGACACACATTCGAGGTCTCTAAGGTCATCAGAGAATTTAATGCTGGTAATGCCAGTGCATTCCACAAGATTTTCTGACAAGTGCTACACTGTTCAAGCAGTTCGTCTATGGAATGCTCTGCCGCTACAGATTAAACGCGCACAAACACTTGCATCTTTTAAAAATATGTTAAAAGATTTTTATCTCTATTCCTCTAATTAGTGCTATTTGTTTCTATAATATATTTTTTGTGTATATTTAAAGTTAGTATATCCTATTATTGTTAGTATATTCTATTGAATTTCATATATATGTACTTGTTTCTCCTGATAAATATTCATTTATCAATGTATTGAACATTTTGCTCTCTTCTATAAATCCTATTAATTTATTATTTTTAAATATAATTATATTACATTGTACACAACCCCTATCATTTCTTGTAACTTTCATTCCATCCTAAGGTTGCCTGGAAGAGATTGCTCTTTAGCAATAAGGCCGCCTGTTGTACATTATATTTTTTTTAAGACTTGTCATAAACCATTTGTTGTTATATTGTGTACAATAAAGAGTATTTATTATTATTATTTCCTTTATTTAACTTAATTACATATTTAATACATTTTTAAATAAATCTATAAAAAATACAAATATATTTAAAAATATAAAAAATAGTGACCCACCGGCATCGGGTACAAGGACCAAGCTACCGGTGGTTAGGGCTCCAGAGAGAGGAATTTCCTCACGATGCGTGCCGTATCGAGCAACACTGCCTTCTGCATCAGGCCCTTAATCCAACCGTCTAACGAGAGCCTCTGTAGGTGTTGGTCGAGGCTCTTGGCGATCAGTCCATGCACGGAAACGACTATCGGTACAATAACAGCTGAGCTTACATGCCACATGTCGACAATCTCGTGGGCCAAATCCAAGTACTTTACTTGTTTGTCTTTTTCGGCTTTCACGAGATTGCCGTCATGCGGAATAGTAATATCAACTATTATTGCACGGCGCTCTAACCGATCTATCATCACTATGTCAGGCCTATTTGCAACAATAGTCCTGTCAGTGATAATAGATCGGTCCCAGTACAATGTGATATGATCATTTTCGAGAACTGGGTCGGGCACATACTTGTAATACGGTACTTCTGAATCCACGAGTTTGTATTTCAGAGCAAGTTGTTGATGGACAATCCTAGCTACTTGGTTATGCCTATGCAAATACTCGCCGTTAGCCAAACTAGAACAACCAGAGATAATATGCCTAAGGGACTCTCCAGGACGGTGGCACGCCCGACATATGTCAACCGTACCATCCTTCAGAATATACCTCCGGTAATTTTTAGTCATGACAACTTCGTCCATAATTGCAAAGACAAACCCTTCGGTTTCTCCAAATAGATTACCGAATCGTAGCCAGGATACCGATGATTTTAAATCAATATCAGGTCCATGTAGGGCCTGATAGAAACGTCCATGTAACTCTTTACCCTTCCATACATCCATGCGGTCATTGGTACTTAGTATTATAGGTTTGCGCCAGTTCTCTTTAGCCAAACCGAGCGGGGTAAATCCGTTGTCTACCGCAGCAACATCACGATGCAAATCCTCGTCCACCCGCAGGAAGTATTCCCTAAGATTGCACACCTCACGGTTGTGAAGGGTCTTAGCATTAAGAAAGCCTCGGCCCCCACACTTCCGTGGTATGTACAACCTCATTACAGATGAACGCGGATGATGCATTCGGTATGTAGTGAGTAGCGTACGGACTTTTCTATCCAAGGCGTCAAGTTCTGTCTGAGTCCATCTGAGTATGCCAAACGAGTACACTAAAACTGGCATGACCCAACTATTGTAGGCTCGCACCTTGTTACCGCCCGATAAAAGACTCTTAAGAACTTTTTTCAGGCGACCAAGGAAGCGTTCCCTCAATAATTGTTTCATGTCAGTCTCTGATATGCCTAACGCTTGTGACATACCCAGATATTTATAAGTATCGGTTGCCGAAAGGGACCGAAGTTGAGTGGAATCCGAAAGTTGTATTCTTTCGGAATCCACTATCCCACCCTTCTTCACATGCATGCTTGCACATTTGTCTACGCCAAATTCCATTCTGATAGAATTACTAAAGATTTCCGTTACCTTTAGTAATTCCATCAGTTGGTGACTGTTTGGGGCAAGTAATTTTAAATCATCCATGTAAAGAAGGTGAGACAAAACCTGGCCATCTTTCCGCAACCGGTACCCTAGACCTGAATTCTCCAGCAAAGCGCTGAGAGGATTCAGGGCCAGACAAAACCATAAAGGACTCAGACTATCGCCCTGAAATATACCACGCTCGAACTTTATCGGTCCACCATTACCACAAGTCTGTCGGCATCCTGAATAGCACAAGACGGTCTTCCATTGCCCCATGCATGTCCCTAAGAAGGTACATAGAGTTGCATCAATCTTATACAACTCCAACACCCTCCTAAGCCATGAATGAGGCACAGAGTCATAGGCCTTCTTGTAATCTATCCAGCACGTCGCCAGATCCTTGCGATTACGGCGTACCTGTTGGCTTATAACCATATCCATAATTAGGAGCTCTTTAGTGCCACGAGCCCCACTTCTACATCCATTTTGAGAGATTGACATGATGTTGTTGTCAGTTATGTGGCGCGTTATTTTTTGTCTCAAAATAGATGTGAGAAGCTTATAGACCGTTGGTAGGCATGTAATTGGTCTATAATTTTTAGGCTCTATGGCACTACCAGATTTGTATAAGAGATGGGTCATACCAGTAGTTAGAAAATCGGGAAGCGATCCTGATTCCAAACATGATTGGAATTGAGCTGCCAACCGTCCGTGTGAACTACGGAACCATTTTATCCAAAAATTGTGCAGTCCGTCTGGTCCTGCTGATTTCCAGTTTGGTAACAGACGGACTGCGTTGGTGACATCACTATCTATGAATTTTAATGGTTCCATAGTTTGTATCGGTTCACACAGACGATTAACATCCCGCATCCAACCATCCTCTGTGTGGCTAACAGGAGCCGACCAGATGCCACTCCAGAATGCAATGGTGGCATCATCATCTGGCCGGCGCTCGTCAATCACACTTGAATCAGATCGCTCCCAATCTCTGTAGACCCATCTCTCATCTTTTTGGAACATGCAGTTTTGGGAATACCGGTCCACTCTTTTTTTATATCTTTTTATACGATTTGCCCACGCATAGACTTTTTGCTTCAGGTAGTCAATGCGCTCTGTGACCCGAAAAGCAAATTCTTGGGATCTAATATTAGTCCCCAAGAATGCCCGTTTCACAAAGCGCATCACTCTAGGGCGAGTATTATTATTTCGTTTATTCCTTTACATTCTTATTTTATACATTTTTAAATACATTTATAAAAAAAAAAAACAAATACATTTAAAAATATAAAAAATAGTGACCCACCAGTAGCGGAGTAGGACCCAAACTACCGGCGGTGGAGGCTACAGACTAAGAAACCTCCTAACAATACGGCACGTGTCGAGGATAACAACCTTCTGAATCTGACTCTTGATCCAACAATCTAACGAGAGTCTCTTGAGATGTTGATCGAGACTCTTCGCTATTAATCCGTTTGCCGAAACGACCACCGGGACAATGATCGTCGAGTCTACGTCCCACATGGCGGTTATCTCGAAGGACAGATCAAGGTATTTACTAAGTTTGTCCTTCTCTGCCTTCACGAGATTTTCGTCATGCGGGACGGCGATATCGACGAGCACTGCCCGACGCTGGGTCCGATCAACCAACACGATATCGGGCCTATTTGCAACAATAGTCCTGTCCGTGATGATTGATCGGTCCCAGTAGAGCAATGCACGACCATTCTCAAGAACTGGCACTGGTGTATACTTATAGTACGGTACTTCAAACTCAATAAGGCCATATTGAAGAGCAAGTTGCTGGTGGATGATCCTGGCTACTTGATTGTGCCTATGCAAGTATTATTATTATTATTATATCGTTTATTCATTTCTATTCTTATTTTATACATTTTTAAATACATTTATAAAAAACACAAATACATTTAAAAATATAAAAAATAGTGACCCACCAGTAGCGGAGTAGGACCCAAACTACCGGCGGTGGAGGCTACAGACTAAGAAACCTCCTAACAATACGGCACGTGTCGAGGATAACAACCTTCTGAATCTGACTCTTGATCCAACAATCTAACGAGAGTCTCTTGAGATGTTGATCGAGACTCTTCGCTATTAATCCGTTTGCCGAAACGACCACCGGGACAATGATCGTCGAGTCTACGTCCCACATGGCGGTTATCTCGAAGGACAGATCGAGGTACTTACTAAGTTTGTCCTTCTCTGCCTTCACGAGATTCTCGTCATGCGGGACGGCGATATCGACGAGCACTGCCCGACGCTGGGTCCGATCAACCAACACGATATCGGGCCTATTGGCAACAATAGTCCTGTCCGTGATGATTGATCGGTCCCAGTAGAGCAATGCACGACCATTCTCAAGAACTGGCACTGGTGTGTACTTATAGTACGGTACTTCAAACTCAATAAGGCCATATTGAAGAGCAAGTTGCTGGTGGATGATCCTGGCTACTTGATTGTGCCTATGCAAGTACTCGGTGTTAGCAAGATACGAACATCCGGAAATAATATGGCGAAGTGATTCACCAGGACGGTGGCATGCTCGACAAATGTCGACCGTACCGTCCTTCATGATGTATTTCCGATAGTTGTTCGTCTTGATAACCTCATCTGCAATTGCACAGGCAAAACCTTCAGTTTCCCCAAAGAGGTCCCCAAAACGTAGCCAGTTCACCGAAGCGAGCAGGTCTACGTCGGGTCCTGTTAAGACCCGGTAGAACCGCCCGTGTAGCTCCTTACTCTTCCATACGTCCTTACGGTCTTCAGTACCTAGCACCTTTGGTTTACGCCAGTTCTCGTTAGCCAAGGAAAGAGGTGTTAGGCCCTTGTCAACCATCACAACATCGCAATGAATATCACACCCGTTCTGTAGAAAGTAATCTCTCAGACTGCACACTTCACGGTTGTGGAGGTTCTTGGCATTCAAAAAGCCTCGACCCCCCCACTTCCGCGGAATGTACAGTCTCATGACAGAAGATCGTGGGTGTAACATTCGATGCAATGTCAGTTGTTGACGGACTCGCCTATCCAGGGCGTCTAGTTCCGTTTGAGTCCACATAAGTATGCCAAAGGACAATAAAGGTATCACCCAACCGTTGAAAGCCCGCATTTTGTTACCACCGGACAAAGAACTGTTAAGAACTTTTGTCAGGCGGCCAAAAAAACGTTCTTTCACCGATTTCTTAATATCCTCTACCGCTATACCCAATGACTCTGACATACCTAGGTATTTGTATGTTTCGGTCTCGGAGAGAGATCTGAGAGTTATTATCTCAGAAAGTTGTAAATTCGGTGAATTTACAACCTTCCCCCGTTGTACATGCATAACCGCACACTTATCAACACCGAACTCCATCTTAATGGCATTACTAAAAACTTCCGTAGTTTTTAATAATGTCACTAAATCTTGGTGCTTCAGTGTGAACAGTTTGAGGTCATCCATGTACATCAGGTGAGATAGAACCTCACCCCCTCTACGAAACCGATAGCCTAGCCCTGAACCCTTCAGCAATGTGCTAAGTGGATTCAGTGCTAAACAAAACCACAATGGACTCAAACTGTCGCCCTGGAATATACCACGCTCGATCCTTATCAAGCCTTGCGGGTCAGAGGCGTGCCCACCACTACCTGGTTGACGAAGGACTGTGGTCCACTGTCCCATACACGAGACTAAGAAGGATTTAAGAGTCGGATTAATTTTATACAACTCTAAAATCCTCCTCAGCCATGAATGAGGCACCGAATCATAGGCCTTCTTGTAGTCAATCCAGGCAGTAGAGAGGGCGCCCCTACTCCGCTTGACTTGTTGGCTAATGGCCATATCAATGAGGAGTAGCTCCTTAGTACCACGAGACCCAGCCCTACATCTATTCTGAGCGTTATCTAAGATATTATTAGATACTATGTGCGAGTTTATTTTACTTCTCAGAATAGATGTAAGGAGCTTGTAGATGGTAGGTAAGCAAGTGATGGGTCTATAGTTTTTAGGTTCCGTGGTACTACCTGATTTATGGAGCAGGAAGGTGATGCCAGTGGTCATGAAAGCGGGTAAGGAACCAGACTCAAGGGCTTCTTGATACTGTGTTGCCAAGCGTTCATGCGAGCTCTGAACCCACTTTATCCAAAAGTTGTGCAATCCATCCGGCCCAGGACTTTTCCAGTTCGGGGTCGTACGCATTGCACAACTAACGTCTTCGGAGTCTATGGTAATAGATTCCATGGGTTCGATGATACTGCATTCACGCTCGACGACACGGATCCAGTCGCCCTCCGAATGTTCGACGGGCACCGACCATAAGTCACGCCAAAATTGATTCATGGCGTGAGCATCTGGCAGTTGTCCGTCGTTCAAACGTTGTCCAGTTCACCCCACTCTCGGTACACCTTCCTTTGGTCACTTTGGAAGATGCGATTCTGCCAGTATCTATTTACACGCTCTCTATAACGACGGATACGGCTTGCCAATGCATACACTTTCTGTTTCAGAAAGTCAATACGTTCCGTGACATTGGCTAAGTATTGCTGGGGACGAATACCGGTCTCAGCAAATGCCTGAGTCACGAAACGCATGACCCGGGGACGACTATTTCCCCGGCTGAAAGAGATAAGCTTTGCAATGAGAGTCCTAAATGTGCCACACGTCGCTCGATTCTTGCCTGCCATACGGGAACACCATCCGGTCGTGGTGCACGGTTAGCTTCGGGGAATTTAACGCGTGCAACACGACAAGCGGCAATGGCTCCACAGTAAAGAATCGAGTGAGTATCAAGCAAATCACTGCTAGTCCGTAAGTACGGCTCTAGCAATGCATTCAGGGCTCCCATCAACGCCAGATTTCGTTTATGCATTGGCAAGCGTGGTAGCTGCGGTCTAGAATTAGGTATAAACCTATACTGCGAGATCACATCTTCCAAAGTACTCCTCAATTGCTCGCTTACCTGGATAGATGTATCACTCGTATCATTTCCCGCGTCGGGTGCGGGCGTCGCTAACGTCACACTTGTAGCAACCGTCTATGTCACAGGTGACGGTGCTCTCGTTGACACTGGAGCTGTACGAGTAGATAATACTTTCAGGCGTAGTCGATCAAGCACAGATTGATCCAACAACTTACATCGTTGGATAGCCCGCACTTGATCCGATAGCCGTTGGACAGCAACGGTCATTGTTGGTTCAAGAGCCTGAAACAAAGGAAGCATCCTTGAACGGTACGCAGTCAGGTTGGTTTCCCCATCTGTGGCCTCATAATATGCCCGCATGACGTTTTCATTGATGGATGAAGTCCATCGCATGCGGTGCACAATACCACCGGTAGTGGGGACCCTACTCGAAGCTGGTAGGCTTCGGGGCCCCAAACTGCTCGGCGGCCGGCCTCTCCCTCGCCGGCGTACAGGTGTTGGCGACGTCGGCGGAGAGAAATACCCGTCACTTGAAGAGCTCGACGCCTCAGCGAGCACCTGTGTCGGCGATGTGCGGTCCGGTGCCTGCGAGGCGGAGTTTAGTGACGAGTCCGGGGGTGTTAGTTGCGCATTTCTGCTTCTGGCTCTTGTTTGCATCTCAATCACTTCATTTTGAATTTAGCCATAATATTGTTGATATTTTCGTAGGTATTCATATGACATGTGTCAAATCTTCTATGTTAATTTTGTAGACTTTGTTTATTGTTATAAAATAGTATAAAATCCTTTATTTATTGACTTTTTGCTTTTATTAATTTTGTATCTGAAGTAATTGTATAAATTTAGGCAATAATATGTAAATAAAAATATTAAAATATTTTAAGAATGAAAATGATGTATGAGATGTTCAGAGTTGCCAGGTTGGTTTTTATTATTATTATTCTCTTTATTAACACTTAACACATATTTATTACATTTTTAAATAGATTTATAAAAAAATACATTTAAAAATATAAAAAACAGTAACCCACCGGCATCGGGTACAGGGACCAAGCTACCGGTGGTTAGGGCTCCAAAGACAGGAACTTCCGCACAATACGGGCCGTATTCAACAGAACCGCCTTCTGCATCAAGCCCTTGATCCAGCTGCCTAACGCGAGCCTCTGTAGGTGGAGGTCGAGGCTCTTGGCTATTAGACCATGCGCAGATACGACTATCGGAACAATAATCGCCGAATCCACATCCCACATGTCGACAATCTCGTGAGCTAGGTCTAAATATTTAATTTGTTTATCTTTTTCTGCTTTCACGAGATTCTCGTCATGTGGCACAGTGATATCGACAATTACTGCAAGGCGCTTTAATCGATCCATTATCACTATATCAGGTCTGTTAGCTATAACAGTCCTATCAGTGATAATAGATCGATCCCAATACAATGTGACATGACCGTTCTCAAGAACTGGGTCGGGCACATACTTGTAATAAGGTACCTCCACGTCGACAAGATTATACTTTAGAGCAAGTTGCTGGTGGATTATCCTGGCTACTTGGTTGTGTCTGTGCAAATACTCACCGTTCGCAAGACGGGAACAACCAGAGATAATATGTCTTAAAGATTCTCCGGGACGATGACATGCCCGACAGATGTCTAGCGTCCCATCTTTGACAATAAATCTCCGATAGTTATTCGTCATCACGACTTCGTCAGTGATTGCACAGATAAAACCCTCAGTTTCTCCGAAGAGATCACCAAATCGTAACCAGGATACCGATGCTATTGAATCAACATCGGGCCCATTTAGAGCCCGATAAAATCGACCATGCAGTTCCTTGCTTTTCCATATTTCCTTCCGATCAGATACACTTAATATTACAGGTTTGCGCCAGTTCTCTTTCGCAAGGGACAGCGGGGTCAGTCCGTTGTCTATTGCCACAACATCTCGATGCACATCCACGTCCACCTGTAGGAAATACTCTCTAAGGTTGCATATCTCACGGTTATGGAGAGTCTTGGCATTTAAAAATCCTCGACCACCACATTTCCGTGGTATATACAACCTCATTACTGACGAACGTGGGTGGTGTATTCGATATGAAGTCAATAGACAACGCACCTTCCTATCCAGAGCTTCTAACTCCGTCTGAGTCCATCTAAGTATGCCAAAAGAGTAAACTAAGACTGGCATGGCCCAGCCGTTGACAGCACGCACCTTGTTACCGCCTGATAAAAGACTTTTCAGTATTTTTTTCAGGCGGCCAAAGAAACGATCCTGCAACTTCTGTTTCATGTCAGTCTCAGCAATACACAGAGCTTGAGACATACCTAGATATTTGTAGGTTTCGGTTGCGGAGAGCGACCCAAATCGTGTGAAATCTGAAAGATTGACTCCTTCAGATTCCACAATCCCGCCCCTTTTTACATGCATGACCGCACACTTATCTACCCCAAACTCCATACTGATGGCCTTACTAAAAGTTTCAGTAACTTTTAGCAAAGCCATCAAATCGGGGCCATTAGGGGCAAATAACTTTAGGTCATCCATGTAAAAAAGGTGGGACAAAATTTGACCCCCTCTGCGCATCCGATAGCCTAACCCTGAACCCTCTAGTAACGTACTGAGAGGATTTAGTGCTAGACAAAACCACAACGGACTCAGACTATCACCCTGGAAAATACCTCTCTCAATCCCTATTGGTACACCACCTCCTAGAACCTGACGACACCCTGGATAAACAAGAACCGTACTCCATTGTCTCATACATGACCCCAAAAAGGTGCATAGAGTTGCATCAACTTTATACAGCTCTAGCACCCTCCGAAGCCATGTATGAGGCACAGAATCGTACGCTTTCTTATAGTCAATCCAGCATGTCGCAAGGTTCTTTCGGTTGCGGCGTACCTGCTGGCAAACAGCCATGTCAATAATAAGGAGCTCTTTCGTACCACGTGCCCCACTTTTACATCCATTCTGAGAGATTGACAAGATGTTATTGTTTTGTACATGTGAATATATTTTTACTCTCAGGATGGATGTAAAAAGTTTGTATATGGTAGGTAGACAAGTTATAGGTCTATAATTTTTGGGGTCTGTGGTACTACCAGATTTGTATAGGAGGTGGGTTACTCCGGTAGTCATAAAAGCTGGAAGCGACGATGACTCAAGGGATGACTGGAAGCAAGATGCCAAGCAAGCGTGTGAGCTACGGAACCTTTTTAACCAAAAGTTGTGCAGTCCGTCCGGTCCAGCAGATTTCCAATTTGGCAACGAACGAACTGCACAACCAATATCTTCTTCAGATATGGTTATAGGTTCCATAGCTGGAATTGGTTCACACGCCCGCTCAACATCCCTAATCCACGCATCCTGTGTATGACTGACGGGCGTCGACCAGATGCTTTTCCAGAAGTTAACTGTAGAAACAGCATCAGGTAGACTCCCATCAGTCACATCCGAGTTAGGTCGCTCCCACCCTCTATATACCCACCTCTCATTTTTTTGGAACAAGCGATTCTGAGTGTATCTGTCCACTCTTTTTTTGTACCGCCTTATGCGGTTCGCCCACGCATAAACTTTCTGCTTCAGGTAATCGATGCGCTCTGTGACCCGAACAGAGTATTCACAGGGCCTAATATTAGTTCCCACGAATGCACGGGTCACAAAGCGCATGACTCTCGGGCGTGTATTGCCCGTCCTGAAGCAGTGTAGCTTGCCAATGAGCACCCTAGCCTCGTTGATGCGCCGTTCAATTCTGCACTGCCAAGCTGGTACAGCAGGCTTTGGTCGAATAGCTGTTTCTTGTTTAAAAAATTTAACACCAGCTATTCGACATACTGCAACAGCTGCACAGTACAGAATGGAATGGGCATCAGTAATGTTTCTGCAGTTGTTAAAAAACGATGTTAACATCGAGTCTAGGGCACACACTAGCGCCACGTTTTTTTTATGTGTGGGCAAACGCGGAAGCCGCGGTCTACACTCAATAGGGACAGATTGAAACTCACCAATCGCTCGCTCCAAAGCGCTCCTTAATTCCTCATTGTATTGAGTACTTACAGGTATAGCAGCATCACTCACTTCTTCACCAACATGTGAGATGATGTTTTCTTGCGTTCTTTCATTACGGTTACTTTGTAATGGCACAGGTAATGGTTGCAATGAAGAAGGCGTGATACCACTACACACTTCTAAGCGTAGCCTTTCAAGTGTAGCGTCATCCAACAGGTGACAGCGTTGTATGGCGCGCACCTGATCCGATAGGCGTTGTGCCGATACGTTGACATCTGGTTCAAGTACCTGAAACAGAGGTAGCATGCGAACACGGTACGCAGTGAGGTTAGTTCCCCCCTCTGTAGCCACAAAATATGCCCGCATCACGTTTTCATTCATACCGAAGTTCCATCGAATGCGGTGCACATTACCACCGGTAGCGGGGTCCGTAATCGAAGCCGGAGGGCCTCGGGGTCCCAAGCCAGTCGGTGGCCGGCCTCTCCCCTGCCGACGTACAGGTAGAGGCGACGTCGGCGGAGAGAAAAACTCGTCGCTGCTTGAGCTCGACGCCTCACCAGTAGTCACAGTTGTCGACGACTGTAAGGCGGAGCTGTGCGACAAGTCCGGGGTTGGTAATTGTGCTTTTTTGGCGCCAGCTCTGGTCAACATTATATTTTTTCTTGATTATCATCTTATTTTCATATTATCATTTTCAGTTTGTTACACTGACATAATGTGTCAAAGTGTACTATAATTTATAAAATATTTGTTTGTGTTTTTTCCGGATTTTCTTCATGCTGATTTTTTTGTTATAGATATATATTTGTACTTTTATTATGTTTTGAATGATATTTTTGTATTATTGTAGATTAAAGGTAAAATATTTTAGTAAATGCTCCTCAAGAAAAAAATGTATTATTATTATTCTCTTTATTAACACTTAACACATATTTATTACATTTTTAAATAGATTTATAAAAAATACATTTAAAAATATAAAAAACAGTAACCCACCGGCATCGGGTACAGGGACCAAGCTACCGGTGGTTAGGGCTCCAGAGACAGGAACTTCCGCACAATACGAGCCGTATTCAACAGAACCGCCTTCTGCATCAAGCCCTTGACCCAGCTGCCTAACATATAATATATAATATGTATATAATATGTAATAATATATAATATATAATATATATATGCCTGTCATATAATATAATATTATATTATAATATTATAATATTATTATTATTAAAAAAAAATGAAAATTTAATTCGAGTTACGAAGTTGGATCCCGAGAGTAGAGGATTCTAAAGTAGAATCCTGAGCGGAGCGAGGGATACAAGGAACGAGATTTATTTTTTTTCACGAGTGGTCTACTCCACTTTATACCATTGACTGCGAGAAAATAAGGTAAAGGTTATTAGTTATTATTTGGCGGCAACAAATTATCTACGATAATTGCTGCTTTCGAACGAAATGATTCCGGAGTAAGCGACTCATTTTCATCACTGGAAGAACTCATTTTATTAGTTATTTTAAATTTTCCAATGAACCACTACGATCTAAAATTGGCGGTTTGTGTTTGTTTTTATACCATTGCCACTTTTTTTTTGTCAATGGAATGACTTCATTCAGCCTGCCAGTAGTTACGTTCAGCTTTCTTTTTTTTTGTAGTATACTTAATTTGTCTATTGAAGTTCGTTCCAAATTCTAATGTCATTATTCACTTGTGAGTAAATGAGCGTTTTATTCACTGTTATCGATGAATAAAGTTCACTTTTTCGAGGGGCAATGGTATAAAATATACTAGGTATGCAATGCATGCTACTAATTGCAAATGTTGAGTGGAGCAAATTTTCTTAATTTTTTTTTATGCTCTATTTTTATGATTTCAGAGATTTGCACTCCCGGGTATGATGCCGACCAGCATGCCAAATTTAGTCAAAATCGGTCGAGCCGTTTCGGAGGAGTTGGCACACAAACATTTACACTTGTCGTCTAAGATACTTATGAGATACACTTGTCGTCATATAAGATACGCTACGCTTCGCTCCGCTCAATTAATTGATTGGCATCAGAACCTTCTAGCTCTCTAAATGTTATTGCAACATTACACACAGCCTACCAAATCTGTTCTAAATTAAGGAATAGTGCCTCGTTTCGTGGAAATCGGTTTAATAAATGTAGCCGCTAGCTCGGAACAGCGCACGACAGAAAAAAAGTTCAGTCTCGAAATGGAGATGCTTTGCTCGTTTTGAAAGTGTTATTATAACGCTTACATTTCTTTCTCCAATAAGCCCTTGATGACTTGACTGCCTTTAGCCAGTGGTTGGTCTTGTTTGTTGCACAGGATCAATAAAGGAGGACTATTGCTCTGGATTACAGGGTCCGACAATACTGTGTACAAGTACCTGAAATAAATAATGCTTGAAAAAAATTATAATAATAAAGCCTTTATTTAATCCATCGATACACTATTTTGAATTTAGTTAGTATTGTTTTCAAAACAAATCATTTATTTGCTGATCAAAGATGGTGGGGTATTACATAATAATAATTTGGAGCTCTTTGATCTACTTTTTAGAGCGCCAACGCACTAGCGCCCAGGCCGCGGCGACTAAGTTCGCGGCCTGGTCGCCCAGTGCGTATGCTGCCACAAAATGTCGAGCGGCCAATACTTTCAGTCGACTTACAAGGGTGTGTTTAATTTTGTAAATCTAATCTTTCTTCTTACATATTTTTTTTATTACTTTCGTGTGACTTTTTATATTATTATTGAAAATTGTTTAAGTTTAAGTAAGTGTGTACCTACTCGCCGGGCGCCACTGGAAATACGTTCTGCTTGTAACCAGAGACGCCCGGCAACGGAGGTTAGAGCGGACGCAGGCCCTAGGCCGCGGAACTAAAAAAAAAAAAAAAAGTGTGTACCAACTTGAAAGGTATTTGTTGATTATATTTTTAAGAAAATTACCTACGCAAAACTAAAGATTCTTTAATTTTTAGACTATTTTTCCAAATCTCCACTCATCTTAAAAAGTGCTCCTTTTGCGAAGTGCACCGATTGAGAAGAGCACCAGTTGCGAAGTGTGCCATATGAGAAGTGCACCAGTTGCGAAGTGTGCCATATGAGAAGTGCACCAGTTGCGAAGTGTGCCATATGAGAAGTGCACCAGTTGCGAAGTGTGCCATATGAGAAGTGCACCAGTTGCGAAGTGTGCCATATGAGAAGTGCACCAGTTGCTAAGTTCACCATTTGAGCATGGTGTACAAGTTGAGAAGTGCACCAAATGCGTCAAACCCCATGATATATCCCATAAACCTCTTCTGCTTTCGACTTCGACTATGAACCTTTCCGTGTCGAAATGATCGGACATTAATACTGTCAGGCGTTACTTTTCGGAACTCCATAGTTAAATAAATATATCTAACTACTTTGCAATATTCAAAGTAGTTTGATTTATTTATTTGATCGGACATTGTAAAATAATACCACTCTGTAGCGATACACGTCTGGTCGCCGCGGCCGATGCGGTAGCACTGAATGAATTTCAAAATAAGGTGATGTTCTCGACGGCCACGTGTGGTCGCTGGTCGCGGGCCATGCTATTGCGCGCCGCGGCCAACGGTGGCCGCTGGTCGCCGGCCGCTAATTGCGTAGGTCCATAAGCGATTGCTTATTAAAATCAGAACTCAGTGGCCGTCGCGACCTGGCCGCCGCGGCCTGGTCGCTAGTGCGTTGGCGCACTTAGGCATGCATAATATTTGTGACTTAAGTAATAATAAATTCCTAGGTACCGTCAACTTAAACTAAACAAATGTCAATGGCAATGTCAAATAAAAACAAATTACAATAATAACACATTTGAACAATATATAATGTCAAAAAATTTATAGTTAGTTGAGTTAGTCAAGTACATTAATTAGTTAAGTTGTTCATGGATCCCTCCTCCAATAATATTCACTCTTCTCTGTTATTTGCTACGGTCAACCATTGATTTCCTGCTGTCGCAATGATATCATTGAATAAAGCTTGTATGAGAATAATTTTAATACATTAAAATTATTCTCATACAAGCTTTTGTATATTACAATATATAAAATTTTATATATTACAATATATAAAATTAAAAAAATATTTTTTTTTATATAAAATTCTTGTATCACAGTATTTGTCTCTTTCAAAACTGCTTGACCAATTCTTGTGAAAATAATTTGAACTATTTTAAACCCCTTACTAAAATATTTTTTTAATGTATTAGAAAAACATCATTTATGGGGTCGGCTATAAATAAATATTTTAGTACTATAATTTTGCCAAAAAAAAACCCAACATCAAATTACCGGTATGGGACCAAATAATTGTCAAAATGGGACCACATGGGAAGCAGTAGGTAGCTTTTAAAAACAAAATTCAAAATACACCCTGTCGAAAAATATGAGGTAACAAAACATTAAAACAATAATAATACCATTGAATTGAGAATCTGCTCCTTTTTTTAAGTTGGTTTAAAATATATCCATTATAGAGGAAATAACTACAAAATAATTTTTTTTAGTGATAGTAAATACTTACTCAGCCACATCTCTGACTTCTTTTTGTATTGTAACTGAATCTACAACATACACTATAGCTTTGGCACTGCTCTTGTGCTGGTTGAAGTATTTATTCCTTAGCCTCTCCTGACCAGGCAGGTCTACAATCTTTAATGTACCCTGTAAAACATTTTGTTAATAAAAATATTGCAATATATTTTGAAGACATTTCTATAAAAGACTATTTTTCCGATAGTATTTTCACCGACACCCATAATTTGCTAGTAATTTTGTTGGTCCCACGTAACAATTGGCAAGCCTAATGCCGTTACCGGATGCTATAGAACATCCATAACCACTCTGTAATTCAAAATAAGATACCAACAGCCACAACAGAAGTTACATACATTTTTCGATTATACGTTCGTTGTGTGATAATGCCCAAAAACATTTATTTATTTATTTATATGAAATTTAGAAATTTAAACTGAAAAATTTAGCAGTAATGTTAGAATGCTGTAATAAATAAATGAGGGTAGGGTAGCTTTAAAATATTCTACATAAACAATTTCAAGTCTATGAGTAAGTAATTGTAGGGGCTCGTGGTCTAGTGGTAACCGACAATGTTCACACATTGCAAAGGTTAAGCAACATCGACTCAGGCTGGTCTTAGGATGGGTTACCATTTCTTAAGACACAGAGACCCCTCCGTGCCTCGGAGAGCATGTTAAGCCGTCGGTCCCGGTTGTCATACGAACATCTATGGCAGTCGTTAGGGGTAGTTGGAGCCCTAAATCAAAAATCCAACCGATCTAAATACAGAACTTCAATGTCGCCCATGGGTTGCAGAGGTCAGATGGCAGTCGCTTTATGGAAAATATCGATGTTCAGCCGAATCGCAGTTAGACTGGAAAGCCGACCCCAACTTTACTTGGGAAAAGGCTCGGTGAATGATGATGATGATGATGAGTAAGTAATTGTTACATACTACGACTATAGATGGTATCGGTTTTCACTTGTACCTTTACAAGAAATGAAGACTGAAAGAAATTTACAAGAATTTATGAAGTTTAAAAGAATGAAGTTAATTTATGAAGAATAGACTGAGGGTCTGATAACAGAATGTAATTATATTATTATTTATATATAACTAGCTATTATATATATAATTGATTTTATGTATAACAAGCAGACGGCTTTGACCCGTTTGACAAATTCTACACTAAAACCTTCCTCGATAACCACTGTATCCATTGGTGAAAACCGCATCAAAACCCGACCCCAAATGCGTTGGGAAAAGGCTCAGTGGATGATGTTTGTAAAGCTAAATGTCTACTTACACTTGATGTTAGATATTCTTCAACATTCTCCTTCATAGATGTAAATGTTTGTCGAAACTGACAATATGCAAGTCGAACAAACAACAAAGTTTTACCAGAGTCCGAGAGACCCATCAGCAACACTGATCTACGAAGCTGTCTCCTTCTTGTGAAAAACCACCAGAAAACTAAAAAGAAATGTTATGTTGTGACCATAGACAAGTAATGAGAACATGGGAAATGGCTTGCAGGGTGCATGCTTGTTTTTAACAATTTTTGCCACATGCCATATGCTGACACACTTATCACAAAGCAAATTGTTTTAAGTACAAGATGATATAGCAAGATGCTAACAAGTTATCCTAGTACAGTATTATACGATCATTATCTAATATTTGTAATTATTTACTTACTTAACGTTAAAAGTAAAACAATTCCACTCAACAGGGTTATGTACCGAGGATCATTTAACATCGGTTCTGTATGAATTTTTTCCTTTATTACTTCAGACTCCATTGTTATGTTGCAGAAATTATCTTATTCTAGTATTATCTGGTCCGTCCAATAACTTTTCCTTCTTCTTGTTTGTAAAATGAACGCGTAAAATTCTTGAGCTGAGACAGGAGAAACCGCACCGCAGCGGTACAACGCAAAACCCAAATAATTATTTTGACTGCACTGACGTTAATGACGTTAAATTACTGTATGAAAAATTTCAAAAGTTCACTTCCGTCCGCCCGTCACGTTTATTTGATTGATTGATGTGATATTTCTTTCACGTTCTACTTTTTACTGATATGTGATAGACTGATATACCTACTATTGTGTGAGTGTGACTATCTGTGACAAAGAAACGGGTTAGTTTGAGACTCTGAGTTAGTCAGCGTATCTTTTGGCTTCAAAATATCCTGTTCTTATAAATTATATTCAATATTTACATCAGTACATAATCTAATCCTTCCAAGATATAAGAAACAGCTTGGGATCCTAAATGAGTACAGGTTTTAAACAAATCATAAAGTTATCTTCATATTATTCAAATAGTCGTGTGTCGGTTGCTTTACGAAAAATGAGTATTGATATTGGAGGTAAGTTGTTTTCATATTTCTATCACATACGATCACGCCTGTTTCCCCGTAGAGAGGCGTAGGTAGAGATTTTATGTGCCCTTGTCTGGCAGGCAACATACCAGCTTATGTCTGTGTCTAAAATGATGTGCTATTTTTATGGCTTGTATGGTAAGGTATTAGTGATTTCTAATAGGAACTAGATGTCCCGGCGAACTTTGTACCGTCTGAAATTTCACTTTTAAACCTTCCCTGGACTTTAAGAAATACTTCAAGACCAAAATTAGCCAAATTGGACCAGGCTTTCCAGAGTTTTAGCGAGATAAACGAACGGCGATTCATTTTTATTCATATAGATAGATGATAATATGTCCACAGGTATGAGAATAAAATATAAAGACAAGGATGAAACCTTTTTGGAGAAACATTTGGTTTCAAAAGAGCCATTTGGACAATTCAATGCTTGGTTTGAAGAGGCTCGTGCTAGGAAGGAGATATTAGAACCCAATGCTATGTGTTTGGCAACTGCTACTAAGTATGTTTTATCTTATTTTTATCGTGTAAATTGCTAAATGTTTCTCTTCCAGTTTAACCATTTTTATCTATGTTGAGATAAAAATATAAAATACTTGTACCTACTGTTTGTTCCATTTCTCAGAGCAATGGATAATGAATGATAACTGTTTTTATTGTTCAAATGAATGATAATATTACAACAGGTTATTATGCAATACCTATTATGTATTCAAGTATATTATTATTATATCGTTTATTCATTTATATTCTTATTTTATACATTTTTAAATACATTTATAAAAAACACAAATACATTTAAAAATATAAAAAATAGTGACCCACCAGTAGCGGAGTAGGACCCAAACTACCGGTGGTGGAGGCTACAGACTAAGAAACCTCCTAACAATACGGCACGTGTCGAGGATAACAACCTTCTGAATCTGACTCTTGATCCAACAATCTAACGAGAGTCTCTTGAGATGTTGATCGAGACTCTTCGCTATTAACCCGTTTGCCGAAACGACCACCGGGACAATGATCGTCGAGTCTACGTCCCACATGGCGGTTATCTGGAAGGACAGATCGAGGTACTTACTAAGTTTGTCCTTCTCTGCCTTCACGAGATTCTCGTCATGCGGGACGGCGATATCGACGAGCACTGCCCGACGCTGGGTCCGATCAACCAACACGATATCGGGCCTATTGGCAACAATAGTCCTGTCCGTGATGATTGATCGGTCCCAGTAGAGCAATGCACGACCATTCTCAAGAACTGGCACTGGTGTGTACTTATAGTACGGTACTTCAGACTCAATAAGGTCATATTGAAGAGCAAGTTGCTGGTGGATGATCCTGGCTACTTGATTGTGCCTATGCAAGTACTCGGTGTTAGCAAGATACGAACAACCGGAAATAATATGGCGAAGTGATTCACCAGGACGGTGGCATGCTCGACAAATGTCGACCGTACCGTCCTTCATGATGTATTTCCGATAGTTGTTCGTCTTGATAACCTCATCTGCAATTGCACAGGCAAAACCTTCAGTTTCCCCAAAGAGGTCCCCAAAACGCAGCCAGGTCACCGATGCGAGCAGGTCTACATCGAGTCCTGTTAAGACTCGGTAGAACCGCCCGTGTAGCTCCTTGCTCTTCCATACGTCCTTACGGTCTTCAGTACTTAACACCTTTGGTTTACGCCAGTTCTCGTTAGCCAAGGAAAGAGGTGTAAGGCCCTTGTCAACTTTCACAACATCGCAATGAATGTCACATCCATTCTGTAGGAAGTAATCCCTGAGACTGCACATTATTATTATTATCCTTTTTGTTATGCTACACAACTAGAGTAGAAAGTATGGAATAAGTTATAAAATTGACTTTGTGACCAAAAGTGTTAGTCAGTCATACCACAGATTATAATATACCTATGGAGCCAAATCCTTAGAAGTGCAAAACTCACGCTTTAGAGGTGGAATTGTGGATAGGTACCAGCCCGTATGTACAAGTACAAGAAAATACATTTTTTTATATATTTTATCGCCCTATAAATAGGTAGGTATATAAAATATTGAATGATAATGTTTTAAGGTCTGGCTGTGGTTGTGGTGGCTTAGTTTATTAGAGAGCTTCTTCTTTAAGGGAATTGCCTTTGGTTGGAATCCAGCCTGAGACTCAGTTTTGCAAACTTATAAATAAGAAGTTTGGCATATGTACTCATGTACAGTCGGCCCCAAAAGTCGCTGAACACATTCAAACTTCCAAAACATCTGAACACTTAAAATGTCATAAGTCAGTGACGCAACAAGAGAACAAAATAAACTCAACATACAAAAGTCCATAAACGCTGAGCACTAGTATTCCAAAAGTAGCTGAACATCATTAACATCATAAGTAGATTAACAAATCATATTTTCATGTTGTTGCCTGTTAATCTGATTTTGGTTTTCTTGATGTTACACGAATTTTGGTCTTTTGACATGTAGGATAATTTGATAAAAGTTTTAAAGCTAATATTAAATCCGCTGCACTGGATTGCGGCCGCACCTACGTCCATTGCCGGGCGCATCCGGTAGACGATGAGATGAGAGAATTCCCAGTGGCACCCGGTGGACCTTGGCCACCTGCGTGGTGGTCGGGTGTTACCCCGCATCTTTGGGGTCGGGTTTTATCCCGCGTCGGTGAGTGAAGGTGTGCGTGGTGTTAAGCTCCACATCACGCAGCCCTTCTAGCCTGCTTCTGTAAGGACGGTGGGTTGCTAATCCATCGTCCTCAGGCCCCGATCATGGAGGTCGATGGTCCTGGGTGTAGTCACGTCTGCGGCGTCCTCGCCGAATACTTCGGAACTCAGCGGGGAGGGTAAGTTCCCTCACCCTACCGGCCGCCTCCTTCACGAGCATTACCTGCTCGCAAAAGGAAACGGTCGCGTTCCACTGGCTAACGCTAAAGACCATGGCTCGTAGCATGGTCTCCAGCGAGAGCGTATCTACGCCCAGGCCCACAACGAGGTCCCGGCGCTGACTCGCCCATGCTGAGCATTCCACCAACGTGTGGAATGCTGTGTCTTCGCCGGAAGCCTCGCAGTGTTGACACGCAGGTGTGACCTCACGATGCAAGCGAAACAGATACTCACCGAAGTTTCCGTACCCAGTGATGATCTGTGTCGCACGATACGTGAGGCCTCCGTGCTGCCTCTGCAGCCACTCCTCCATGATCGGTCTCACCGCACCTTCCATGTCTCCATGAGATCCTGGCGGAGTTCGGACCGCTGGGCCTTAATTTCCTGTGTCTTGAATGTGTTCAGCGACTTTTGGGGCCGACTGTACCTTAAAACAAATTTATCTAGTGATATTTTTTATTTATTTATATAACTTTCATTTTAGAGATGGCATTCCTTCTGCAAGATTTGTGCTATGTAAAGGATATGGCAAAGATGGTTTTAAGTTCTTCACAAATTATGAAAGTAGAAAATCTAAAGAAATGGTAGGTAATTTTCGGCGTTACAGCTATAAGTTAAGGGCCCAGATCGTGAAAATCACCGAAAAGAGTGTTACGATTTTTCATATTTAACCTATTTACATATGATTAATAACAACGATAATTTGTAATGAAAGACCAAAAATTATGTTAATGCTAATTTTAACTCTTAAAACCCTGTAGTTGTTATATAATAAACGTCAACAAACGCACAAAATTGAGAAAAAATGCGAAAACGTGCCTTCGTATTTTTCAGATTTAACCCAATAAATCAACACAAATTGATAAAAAGAAACACTTTTAGAACACTGAAAAAACCAATAAATATAACCATGTACTTTTTTTTGTACCTTTACAAACAAAGACTACCCCTTTTAAGAGCGTGTACGCCTACAGCGCGATGTTTAGTTTAGGTAATTCAAACCCACACAGAAGAAGCGCGACACGAGTGTAACTGTGTGTGAAACGCTGGCGTGCTATAATCAAACTAATATATCTTGATCAGTTCAAGTGAACACTATAGTTCCAGTGAAGTTAGTTTGAAAAAAAATATCATAAATTTATGATTTTTTTTGGTATTCAATTAAAACTTAGTAGTTTATTTTACGGGTGCCTGGGTTTTGCCGAAAAGATTTTGACAAAATTTCACTACCCAAACAAATTTTAGCAACCTTTTTTTATACCATTGCAATATTTCGAATGATTTTAGTACGCATATTTTTATTTGGTCAAATTTTTACTTGGCAAAATATTACCTACCAAGTATAATGTCATTAGGGCATATGGTCTTCAAATGATTTATTACAGTAAACAATCTTCAGACAATAAACTTATGGTGAAATGATT
This sequence comes from Nudaria mundana, assembly GCA_963556515.1. Lineage (NCBI taxonomy): Eukaryota > Metazoa > Arthropoda > Insecta > Lepidoptera > Erebidae > Nudaria > Nudaria mundana. Next base: position 14,579,778 of record OY748296.1, read on the forward strand.
TGTTAAGACAAAAAATATGGAAAGTAAACAAAATGGGTAGGTTACGTTAGGTTAAAACTGTGACCTCCTACGCCAGAAACAACTTGCATTAATAGAAAAAAAGATTGTTTTTAGTAGGTTACTTTCTTCTTTAACACATTTTTGTCATTGAAGCATTTGACTGAATAGGAAAGGAAGAATTGAAGATTTTGCGTAAAAACTGTTATTCCAACTGAAATATTTGATTAAATAAAAAATGTTAAAAGTTGATAAACAAGTTATAGTTTAAAAGTTAATTTCCAAAAACCTTAGGTTTGCGTTAAAAGTTTTAGTGAATAGATTTTTTGCTAAGTAATAATTTGGCAAATGAAATTATGCGAAATTTTTTTTGGGAAGTGATCATTTGCCAATTCTTTTCGGTCAAACAAGGGACACCCTTATTTTACACTAGCTTCTGCTTGCGACTTCGTACTTGGAATTTAGTGTAGAGAGAAATGAAACAAAAGAAAAGAAGGAAAAATAACATCTTTATAAATTCAATTAATATGTCGTAGTTCTCAGCGGCATCGACCTGGACTTTCGTGGGTCTACCATTTTGCTCCTTCGTCATGACATTTTGCATGGTCATACTCAACTGTTCCCGTTACTACTTCATCACTTGAGTTTCTTTTACATTGCTTGTAGTGAAACCATAAACCAATAAGCACACAAACCTTGTTATTTTAAAGCAAGCGTTAGTATCATGCAGTAATTAAATAAAAAAATATGAAAACGTAACAGACTTAGGATAAAATAATATCAACGTTTTTAAATAAAATTGTATAGTATGTTAATCGTGTAAATCTATGGCATTGAAATACAATTGAAATTGCCATGGTTAACGGGCCTTTCTGAAATAAAACCTGTCTCAAGTAGACTCATAGAAAAAAGTACCACTAAACACTACAAGCTAAGTCACTTATTAGTATACAATGTTTTCATGCATCTCAAAGACATTTGCTCTTAGCGTTATTAGGATCCAGATAAAACATCATATTAATATAAGGATGCAAAAGTGTATATTTTAATTTGGCGAAGCCGAGGGTTAAAGCTAGTATATCATTTATACCTTTTAGCTCTTGCCTTTTCCAAATTTGTATATTTTTTTCGTTTTCGTTTCTTCGCTAAAAATAACTTGGTTTTATTTCCCATTGCGGCTGAAATATAATTTGTTGTGACTAAAATATTGTCTGCCATAAAAAAATCATATAATATTTTACTTACCGTACCAAGATTTGTCGATGACGCTATAAATGTCTGCTATCCTTATACGCACGGCAAAGTTCAACATACGTCAATCAGAGCGCCGAGCGACACATCCTCACTCCAGAAAGCCACGCGGCGAACTGATTTGAATAGATTGACGCGCTACGTTTTATAATAGTTTTCAAAAATTTATAGAAAATTAATAGTAATAAATTTAATAAAAATTCAAATTAGGTATTTTAAAAAAGATATTGATCTTTTAAGTTGAACTATTATTATATTGAATTTAATAAGAGATATCGGTGAAAAAACCTTTTAAATTTCCTAATATTTCACATTGTTTGAATTTTAATTTCTTGTAATAATATACCTAAATCATAAAATCTTTTCAACTAACTATTTTCCTAAGGATCTTATCGATTGGTTAATATTTTTTGTTAATTAATTTTGTCAGTAGTTTCATATATTTGCAGCTTCGAAATTGATGCTGAAAGGGTAATTGAGAAAATCTCGGTTAGGTTATCTTAATAGAATTCACAAATGCTGTATTAATCGAAATATTTTCTCTACTAACTATTGAGACTACAAAATTTCTTAAAGTTGTTAGTAATTAACATTTTTGTAAGATAAGTAGTTCACGATATTAACAGGTTTGAAAAGTATTGTTTTTGAGTCAAATTGCGCATAGACGGCGTACACGCTCTTAAAGCCCTAAAATCTAGATATGTTTTACGTAAATTCTCCATAGAAAAATGTGTGAAAAATTAAACGCATCCCGAGAGCACGGTCGTCGCCACTAATCGCCAGTGCGCCATAGAATTTCAAAGCGACTCCACGCGTGTCGGATGCTCCAGCAAAATTACGTGTTGTGAATTTGTGTTTTTTGTGAAAAACTGTAAGTACAATATTTTTATAACTAATTTACTTTCAGTAAGTAGAAAGTACCGATATAATGAAAGTCTGAAAGAAAACCATGATGGAACTAGATATAAATCGTAAGAAATACAAAATTATTTACTTTGTTGAGTAGGTCATTTTATGAACCTTGTAAAGTAGGTATCAATCAATTGTGTGTATGCTTATCATGTCTTAGTAGTAATAATAATATAATCTATTTGCATTTTGAACAGGGTAGGTACATTACAAAGCTAATAGGTACAATGATTTAGATCGCCTGATTCAGACATATACCTACAATAGCATGTAAATATTGATTTGACATGTAATTAGATAGGTACACAATTAGGTATGTCAGTCTAAGAAGAAAAATTACAATGTCCAGTAGGGTAGGTAATAATTACGTAATTTCAATATCTCTATAAGTAATAAAGTCAATTTCTATAGGAACAATTTTCATAATAATAAATTTTATTACATAATATAGTATTAGTTTTCATGTTCATCATGTCTAAATATGAGGAAGTGGAAGTAGGTATGTTTCCTATCAGAAATTGCACGGGCGCACGCGCGGCTTTGTCGACATACTTACCGCCAAAGAGGCGCGCCTGGCGTAGGGTTGTACAAAAATTACAAAATAAATAAAAAGTGGATATTGATGAATAATATTTCCAGTACTGTAAATGAAGAAAACCTTCAGGCCGAGACTCCGAGCAACACTGCTACGCGCTGTATAGAGGTAAGTTATTATACGTAATTCTTGTAGACTTGTTACATAAATAAACAAACTAGTTAGTGATGGGCGAAGACAAAATCTCAGTACCTACAGTTTTTTTTTGCAATATTTATTATTTTCATTGAGAGACAAACACCTTAGTACCTTAATACTTCTCAATTACTTTCTCAAAAGAAAATTCACGTTCAAATCTCGTATTTTACCAAAATCAAGAATTTTTTTTTGTAAAATATTATCTTTTACGCGACTGGTGCACGTATGTATGTATGTATACTAAGTAATAAATCTTTGTGGCTCGATAAGTTCAAAATTATTGAACCGATTTTAATGTTTTTAGTATCATTAGAATTGTCTTCTAAGCCCGAGTGACTTAGAATAAGTGACGCCATAAAAAACCAATACGTATAGCGTAAAGGAAATTTATAATTTCTGTTCATCACGAACATAATATTGTATGAATTCTTTTGCACTTTTATAATTTGTCTTCGTCAGTTATGAATATAAATAAATAAACAATAAAAATTTTAAAACCCGACAGATTGAAAAATTAAAACTTAATAAAAATATTTAATAAAAATAAATAACAACACCATTGTAACATAGCGTATTTAGCAGTCGGGGCCTATTTCTAAAGAAATATTTAGCTAGTCAGGAATATCTTCGAGCCTGTGAGGATTTCAATGGGTCTCGACTGTTGAATTCGATTTATTACAATAGTGTTCTTATTTATTTTTATGTAACAATTCAAGACCGTAGACTTGTTTCTTTTTACCTTTTGAGTTTTTATGCATATAGTCGGATTTATTAAATTTATGACGTGATAACGTCTTATAAATCGATGAACACCGGCAACACGCACAAAAAAGTCACATTATGTCACGCTAGGGTCAAGCGAGAGCGCAGTACAAGCGATGGAGAATAATATTATGACGTTATCCGGTAAAATTATTGTCCTAAACCGACTTTACAAGCAACCAGTTTTTTATTATGTTTATTTATTCATTTTCATAATTGACGAAGACTGATAAAAACGTTCAAGATTTTGATCTAGTGTTATGTGTTTCAAAGATGTATTCTAAGGGAGTTCTTAGCTATGTTTGAAGAAATTTGGCACATACCTTTTGAATTATTTTTTATAAAAAAAATCAAGCCATTATCTTTTTTTACAGGAACTAGTTATTGACAACCGTCAAGAGGGAAAGGTGGATGAAATGGAAGTTGGGCGTAGAGTAGTGGATATTTCTTTTTTTTTAAAGCTCTTCAGGCCATAGGGGACCACGGTCCAATGGATTGTAAGTTAAGTTACCTCAGTATAATAGGTGAAGTAAAAGTTGGTCTGGACTCAAAACTCATCATAAAATGTAGTATGTGTAATATGAAATTTACTGTGTGTTTGGCTGAAAAGAAAGAAGATAGCATGAAAGTGAATCATCAAATTGTGTCTGGTATCATATCATCTGGTGGGAGCTACTCTCAGTTAAAAACATTAAGTGCCGCAGTAGCCCTACCAATCATGTCACCTTCATTATACAATGAAATTAATAATACGGTTTGCGATTGGTGGGAAAAGACAGCAGCACATTCCATGGCAGAAGCTGTCAAGGAAGAAGCGGAGTACGCAGTGGCTATAGGTAGTGTTGATAAAAATGGTACACCATTAATATCTGTTGCGTTTGACGGTTGCTGGAGCAAGAGATCTTATGGTAAGAATTTTTCCGCCTCATCCGGCGCAGCTGCGATAATTGGCATTAAAACTAATAAAGTATTGTTTTTTGGAGTTAAAAATAAATACTGCGTAGTCTGTGCACGAGCCGCAAAGAACAACAGTCAGCCCCCGGAACACGATTGTTTCAAGAATTATTCAGGATCATCTACCGGGATGGAATCGACCATAATAGTTGAGGGGTTTAAACGTTCCTTTGCTGATCACGGTGTAATTTATAATAAATTTGTAGCAGACGGCGATTCCAGTACTTATAAAAAAATATTAGATTCGCGTCCGTACGACAATTTAATAGTAGAGAAAATTGAATGCAAAAATCATCTTTTGCGAAACTACTGCAATAGCTTGGAGAAATTGTCGAAAGACACTAAGTATCCTTGCGAATTGCAGAAATTCCTAAAAGAAAGGTATTTGCGTTTAAGAACGGGTGTAAAATGCGCGATTAAATATTGGGGGGATCAAAATCAGTCACTCGAAGAAAAAATAAAAAATCTTAATGAAGATATCCTAAATGGTCCACAACACGTATTTGGTAATCACCAACATTGCAAGGAGTATTTTTGTAGACCTGACACTCGTCGAATAGAACCTGGTGGGTTACTTCCAGCAATTGTTGGATGCGGATTAATGGACGCGGTAGAAATTTTAAGTAAAAGACTGTCATATCATTCTAGAAGTTTAATTCATAATTGCACAAGTAATATAGTTGAAAGTTTTAACGGAGTAATTGCCAAATTAGTTGGGGGTAATCGTGTAAATTATTCTTCCCGTGGTTCTTATGCGGGCCGATGCGCAGCTGCTGTTGTGTCTTTTAATACGGGATCGATTCATAGTAAAACTCATGAAGTCATATTTAAATCTAGTCCTAATCCTTTGATCGCGAAAGTGGAAAATAGTAATCGTAGAAAACGTTTAATTGCTAAACCTAAATTAAGATTGAAAAAAAGCCACAGCGCTGTATCGAAAGACGCTCACTATGGACCAAACTGCGAAAAACCTGATCTGAGTCCAGAATTATATGAGAAAGCCAAGTCATCTTTTTTAGTTGATTTAAAGTTGTCTTGTGCTGAAAGAGAGGAGCTTGAAAGGTCGATCCATTTGCAAAGAAGTAGTGCTGAGTGGATGAGTACAAGGAGAAAATTACTAACCTCATCATCGTTCGGGTAAGTTTGTAAAAAACGAGAGAGCACAAGTTGTGCTGCTCTTGTTTGTAAAATCGTTTATGGTAGTAATATCTCCAGTTTGCCTGCTGTACGGTACGGTATCGAAAACGAAGAAACTGCAATTAGACAGTTAGAAATTCAAGAGAATATTAGTATACAAGGTTGCGGTTTGTTCGTCGACGATCAATTTGAATTTCTTGGTACTACACCAGATGGCATTTATGGAAACGGTTTAATTGAAATTAAGTGCCCACATTCTTTAGCTGGCATGACTCTTGATGAAGCAATGGCCAAACATACCTTTTGGGTTAAGGACAAGGCTTCCAAGGGTTATGTCATAAATAAAAATCATTACTGGTATTTCCAAATTCAGGGACAGCTACATATAACTAAAAGAAACGTTTGCATGCTTGGCATCTGGTTTGGTGCTACTGTACCTATGAAAGTTTATATTATAGAAAAGGACGACAAATTTTGGAAGGAGAAAATGGAGATGAAATTAGTTAGATTTTATTACGATTGCCTCCTTCCAGAATTAGTTGATCCTCGGCAATGCAAATGAAAAAATGCAAAAGCATGCCTATTCGTGACCCGCCCAATGTCATAGAGGCTATGAAAGAGAGGAAAGAAAGAGCTTTACGTGTTTTGAAAGAGAAGAACGCCTAATGATTTTGAAAGAGACTGAGGTAACTTACTACCCAGCCGGTCGATTCACGTAAACACGCCAGTCCAAAAGTCGTTTTAACTTAGAAACTTAGAAATCGCCTTATGGTTTTCTGTTTTTAACGCACTTACTTATCTAGTCTTGGATTGTCATAAATCTTCCAATAGCTCAATTTCTATACAATTCCTATACGATTTTGAAGAGTTACCTGGTGTAAACCCAAGGTCCGATCCTAATGAAATTAAAATGTGACCACACGGGATGCACCAGCTTTCAAATAAAAAAAAGAATCATCAAAATCGGTTCAAAAAATACAGCGAATTGAGAATCTTCTTCTTTTTTTAAGTCGGTTAAAAAGGTTTAATTGGCAAAAAACGAAGTGACATTTTTAAGTCACTACCTACGCTACGGTTTTTATTACGTGAATCGGGCAGCTGGTAACATTTTCATTCTGATAGGTTTTGCAATAGCAATTGATTTTATCATCAAATTAGTAGAAATCAGAATTTGATCAGTAATCATTAAAATGAAAAAAACATTAGAATTTTGAACTCATATTTTGTTATTGTTTACTTTCGTTTAATTAAGTATATGAATAATTTATAAATTTCATGTTTGTTTTAACTAATTTTTGTACAACCCTAGCACGCTTTTTAGGTGGCGACTCATATTTTGTTATTGTTTACTTACTTTTAATTATATGAACCATTTTTATACTTGTTTCATTTATTGACAATTTTTTGTACAACCCTAGAAGATTTTTTAGATTGCGAGGTGATCGTAAACAAAAAGTATTTGAGTTTACGCAATAGGCACATTTCCTTGCGTAGAGATAAACACTAGCGAGGAAAGGCTTGATGTTATTTCGACCGTACTTCCTACTGAATTTGCAATTATTTTATTGAATGAAAATTTCACGAAATAAGAATAAACTTTGGTAGTAAAATTACAAATAAATACATACTCGTAGTTGGAATTTTAGGTAAGTAGAATACAAAAAGGTCAGTCCGGACCTGCTCTTGATTGTTTATTATAAATAGAAAATCATAAAAATTGTGTCTCAAACTACTCTTAAATAAGAGTAGTTTGAGACACAAATGATCCTAATTACTAGATAAATAAATATTTATCTAGTAATTAGGATCATTTTATAACGAAAACTACTCTTAGAATATTTTACAAATAGGCAGTTTATTTCCAATAATTCAACATTTTTGTTATGCTGTAAATATTCAACTTCAATAACAATAACTCAACGTGGAACGTTTGTCGCAAAACATTTTCAAAATCGCGCCCTCTCTGGGTCATTCACCCGCCCGTCGGGTGATTCGGGAAACAATAGCGCTGCTGTCGCTCGAAATCGAATTCGTTCGTGCGCGATCTAGGCCCTTAATGAGGATAACTTATAGCTGTAACGCCGAAACTATAATACGACATTTTTTTTTACATGTACGACTATTTATGATTATTTAGTATTTCATGACTATTTTTTAGCGTTGTCAAAATTCGTTTTCATTGAGATTTAAAATATGAGGATTACAGCTTGAAGCACACGTAATTTTCTAATTAATATTTCTACTAGTACACAATGTTTAACATGTATCTTGTTACATTACATATGTTACTAAAAAATTAATTAAAAAATTTAATATTTCAGAATGAAAATCCTAATGTGGCTGCCACATTCTACTGGGAATGTTTAAACAGATGTGTAAGAATCGAAGGATACGTGGAAAAGTTATCTGAACAGGAATCCACCACATACTTCCACTCGAGGCCTGTTGTCAGCCAGATAGCCGCATGTGCCAGTAACCAAAGTACTCCTATTGAATCCAGGGATATTTTGTGTGAAAGGGAGTCTGTATTGGAACAAACATATTTGATTCCTGAGAAAGAAGTACCAAAGCCAGCATACTGGTAATTATTTAAGTTATTTGTAATCTGATTTGTATGGAGACTTGTTTTTTATAATGAACTAGCTGATACCACGATTAGTTGACATCTATTCTGCCTGCATAATGTTTTCCCATTCCCAATGAAACATATTTCCAGGATAAATAGTAGCCTATGTCATGATGACATTGTGAAAAAATTTGTAAAGCCTCATACAGATTCACGGCGAGAACCCCCGAGAACACCCGAGCAGCGTGAATGTGATCGCCGGTCTCGCTCTGGCGCTCGCCTGTTCTCGGATCGGTGGCGGTATTTTGACCCGAGTCAAAGGGTGTCTCGGGTGGTCTCAGGCGAGAAAAGAAAAGGATATCACATTCTCGTTCGGTCTCAGTGAGTAGCAGGGTCTGGTTCTTCTTCTTCTTTCTTTAAAAACGTGGCACCATCAATATCTATCGATGATTTCGCCAATGTCAAGGTAATGCTTGATTAGTTGATAGTCCCGCACAGAAGAACTAGTTATTCCTAAATAGCTCCAGGTGCAGGACAAGAAACGTTGTTCGGTATGAGAGAGTCTGGTTGTCGTGTCGTGCCGTTGTCTTGTCAATGTCATAGTATAAGTTTCAACTTGCGATCAGTAAAGTGCAGTGCACTTTTTTTAAATTTTGGAGTTTATTTCATTACTATGTGGAATAATTAATTAGAATTTACTTTTATTGAATTTTTCCAGGCAGAACCCATATTGTGGGATGCCAAAAATCGTAATTACAAAGATAAAAGCCTTAATCACGATGCATGGAATCGCATCCAAGAAAAAAATAATATACCCGCGCCTGATTCAAAAAGAATTTAAATATTTAATATTTATAAGATAATATTATATATATAATAATAATTATATATATTATATATATAATATTATATTATATACTAGTGGTCGCCCGCGACTTCGCGTAGTAATTTGGATGTTTTCCCGTTCCCGTCGCGCCGCATCATATTTTGAACAATTCACACAATATCTTTATAAATTGTAGCCTATGTGTTATTCTGATGTATAAGCTATATTATTGTAGTTTCATTAAAATCCATTCGGTAGTTTTTACGTGAAAGAGTAACAAACATCCATCCATCCATACATACTTACATACTCACAAACTTTCGCGTTTATAATATTAGTAGGATATATTATATATATATTATATTATATATATAATAATATAACATTATTTTAATATTTAGAAGATTAAAATGTGCTGATGCACATAATAATAAAGCCTCTGCACTGTCTTCCATTCCGGAATACGGTCGAAAACGAAGTGAGAAGGTCGCTGAGTGTGGACACCTCGCATCTCGCGCAAAGACGTCTCGACGTGAATCTGTATGAGGCTTAAAATTGGTTTTGCATTTAATTTAATGCAAACAAACAAACAGAAACAATAAAATCTTTCCTCTTTATAATATTATTAGGTACTTATAGATTCTGCCTCATGGTGAACGCACACTTATCAGTCGAACCTAAACGTACTTTAGAATTCTGTGTGAAATTTTCATCTTTAATATTCATTGCCAAGCATCCAGGATAAGTCCTCGGAAGGATAACCCACCATCGGAAGGATAGCACCAGCGACGGGAGATGTTTCGAGGCTCGGATTATTTTAATTATATTTGCATGCAATTCTGTATTTATTAAATTCGTTGATAATATAATAACTGTTCAACATGAATATATTTTTAGGGGAGGCTACATAATTCGTCCAAATTCAGTAGAATTCTGGCAAGGTCAGCGTGACCGTCTTCATGATAGAATCAAATTCAAACGACCAAAAAGCAACGACATTCCTGATGGTAAACTATTGCATGCAGGAGAAGATGGGTGGGTGTTTGAACGTCTATCCCCATAGTTATAAGAGTAAGTTTTGTAAAGAATTATAACGTTTAATTTATAAAATATTTGAAAGTACAAAATCAAATGTAATATATTTTTTTATAATAAATTCTATGATTGGTTATTATGACTTATTTTTAATATTTCTCTTTGTATACCACCTGTACCCTTCCAACAGACATTACTTTTTAATTGTTTATTTGTTTCTATTGCTTCTTCAAATTGTTTAATTCCACCACCCACTCCAAAGTAATGGGTTTTAGCTGCAACAAATACACATCCATCTTTGCTTAACCTATCGGTAAATAAGCTTACTAGCTTATCATAGTTGATATGGTTATATATTGTCTCTGATGTAAGAATGTAGTCATAGACTTCACATTCAGGTAACTTTTTGTTAAATGATTCCCAGTCTCCAGAGTAAAACTTGCACTTTTTTATTTTATCTTCCCGTTCACTTTCTTCTTCTATATTTAATAAAACATTTGGTATCGTCATATATTCTAGTACTTCTTTATTCTGAAAACGATAATACCTTGTTAGACGAACAATTTTTTTTCTGTATAATATGAAGGAACTGATGTTAAGCTTACATAATCTTGAAATGTTACTTCAGCCCCCTTCAAGAATGCATAGATTCCTAATATCCCAGCACCACATCCCAAATCCAGCACTTTTTTGTTAGAATAATCGTAATCACATGTGTTTTCTTCGAGAAATTCCACAAGATCATAAGTGCATTCCCAAATTTTTAGTCCCCCTGAAACAAGATAGTAAAGCAGACATTGTACATGAGCCCTTCAAAATATTTTCATGGTGTGGAGTTAGTAAGAGTACCTCACCTGCAAACAGTACACCTACCGATCCACAGGCGAGGCTCTGATGAACATAAGTTCCTTCCTGATAAGCTGGAATAAGTTTGCCATATTATGTGGGACTTTTTTTTTTTTTTTTTAATCTAATTTTTTAAGGAGGCTTTGACTAGTCTAGCCAGTCATGGCAGCCTCATAGTATCACTCCTACGTTTACACCACCTTATAACCTTAGTGCTTACTATTGACCACTACGCCGCTTAAAAGATATAATACAGAATCTGAACAGTTTTCGGGCCTTCCTAGTTGTGGGATTAGCTAGAATGCAATTCAGCTCTGGTCCATACGGGCATGGAGCGATCATTAGTTTTCTTAGATTATCGTTATGGGAACACTCCAGCAACAAGTGATACATATCGTCACATACACCACAATGTTCACATAAAGGTGATGTCTTTTTCCCGATTAGGTGGTAAAACTTGTTGACTGGAATGTGCCCAGAACGCAGTCTCATTGCCCACACCAGGCTAGACCTTGGTATGTCTACCGAACTAAACCAAGGAACTGTGGAAAGTTGGCTCATTACAGTTCTGTACCATACTCCCTTATTTATTGAACATTCATTAAAATGTTCTGTCCACAATTGTAAGCATTTTCTTTTAACAAGATGTAAATGTTCAGTGGCATAGGTAGTGCAGACTACCACTGACCCATCTATGATTGCTTGTGCAGCTTCCCTATCCGCAATTTCATTGCCATGTATTCCGATATGACTGGGTAACCACTGAAGTGTCAATTTTACCTTATTCTGGAGTAGTTGCCATAACTTATTAATAATTTGGTACGCCAATGGAGTAGCGCGGGAACCCCTTACACTACCCTGTAAGTGTTGAAGGGCGCTTTTTGAATCGCAAAATATTACTACATCATTCAGTTGGTTATCCAGAATATAGTCAATAGCATGGTCAATTGATATTAATTCAGCCCTCATCGACGACATTTTTACTGTTAAAAGGAACCTGTGGCAGGTGTCTGTCTGCGGGTCATAGAATGCCGCGCCCACCCCTATGTCACTGACAGATGCATCTGTGTACAACTTATATACATTCTTAAATTTAGTGCTCAGTTCAGCTTCAACCAAATTTCTCAAAAAATTAACATTTACATTTCTCTTTGCTGTAGTTAAGCAGTCTAAGCTATGATGAATGTTCGAGGTGTCCACGTACGAAACCCATATAGTCCAAAGGAACATATCTGGGATGGATGTTGTATATATTTCCTTATCGTTAAACTCGTCATGTATATCTGTCAACATGGGTCTCTTCGGAGAACTCCAACATTCATTGAGTCTGGCGATGTGGTCAGTGTTGGAGAGCGAGGCAGCTCTCAGCCAGTACCGCGCCGCGAGCCAGTACCGGCGCACCGACAGCGGAGGCAGGCTGAGCTCACTCTCCATCACGTGGATTGGAGTGCTACGTATAAAACCGCCGCACACTCTAAGTGCCCTGTTCTGTAAAACGTCTAATTTCTTTAAATGCGATTTAGCACTACTTGCGTACAAAAAACTTGCATAATCTAACCTACTTCTTATTAAACTTATATACAAACGGCGCAAGTGTTTTGGGTGGACTCCCCAGGAAGACCCTGCGAGAATTTTCACTATATTAATATATTTGTAAGCTTTTTGACATATTTCATTTATATGAACGCCCCATCTTAGGGATCTGTCTAACCACACTCCTAAATATTTAACTTTTTGTTCTTGTTTAATTATTTTATCGTTTACTATTATTTTAATTGCTAAGTTTTTCTGTCCACCGAAAACACATACGCTAGTTTTGTTTTCTGACAAATTAAGGCCAATGTTTCCTATCAAGGTAATAAATTTGTCTAAGGTTCTTTTAATTACATCAACTGCTGCACTCACATCTTTATTCTCTACTGTTTTATATAATATAAAATCATCAGCATATTGAGACATATTCACGTCTGACATATGTTTGTTAATATCCATAGTAACAATGTTAAATAAAAGTGGAGACATGGGGTCCCCTTGAGCCAGACCTTTGCCTGTGTATCTAACAATAGTTTCATCTTTAATTGTCATTACACATTGCCTAGCCGATAGAAAATTCCACAAGTACCTACATATTTGTTGACCTATTCCTATTGTTCTTAAAACTGTAATTAAATGTGTTATATTTACATTGTTGTATGCATTGTCTATATCTAGGAAACACACAATAGTTGGAGATTTAGTTGCTAGACCTGATTGAATATCTGTAACTAATCCAGTGAGGCTGTCCAGTGATGATCTACCTCGTCTGAATCCTACTGTTGTAGGAGGAAATAGTTTCTTACATTCTGTATACCACTCAAGTCTTTTAAGTATTATTAAATGAAATGTTTTACAGACACAAGTCATCAATGAAATAGGTCTCAGAGATGAAGGCGAATTTGTATCTCTACCTGGTTTAGGAATCGGTATGACTAATACCTCACGCCATTGCTGTGGAACAATGCCGGACACAAGAATTTCATTATAAATTTTGACTAGGACTAATTTGCCAGAATTAGGTAAATTGAAAATCATAGAATATGAAATCTGATCAGTTCCTGGCGCAGTGTCTTTTTTCTTTAGATTGTTTTCTAGTTCAGCAACAGTAATTGGTTTTTCTATCACACACTGCTGGAAATCAAGCATATTGGGTTCACTTTCCTGAACGAAATCCGGGCTAATAACTTGTAGTAGGCGTTTTGCATTTTCTGGATCTACAAATGTTTGATTACTTCTTCCACCTTTCATCCACTTCATTCGTCCCCACATTTCCGCAGGGGAAGTTTCATAATCAACACTTGTACAAAAACTGGTCCAGCTTTTGTTCCGAGCCTGTTTTATGAGTTCGTCAGCGCGTTTAACTTTTTCTGTGAAGGTTTTATAGTTTTGTGGTGTAGGATTTCGTCTGACTGTTGCGAGTGCGAGTCTTCTTTGTGCTATAGCTTTAGAAATTTCTGGATTCCAATATGGTTTCGGTTTAAATCTTGAATTTGGTTCGTTACAGGTTTTGATCCATGGTATTGTTTCGTCTGCAGTTGATTGGAGGTTGTTAACAAAGCCGTTATAATTTGTTTGTACGTTCCCAGTGAATTCCATAGTTTTAAATTTATCATCTAACAACAGTCTAAACTTAGTCCATCGCGCTTCTTTTAGGTTTCGTCTCCGTATTTGACTTGTAGGCCTTTCAAAACCACAGGTCATCATTATCATCAGATGGTCACTACCGAGGCATTCATTAGATGTTTTCCAGGAGAAGTGTGTAGCTATATCTGCCGATACGAATGATGTGTCTGGTGAGGTTTGCTGAAGTCTTCCGTTAACCATCTTTATTCTTGTCGGGCTTCCGTCATTTAAAGAGACATAGTCATTCTCAAACATAGCTTGATACAAGTATTCGCCTCTCGCATCATTCTTGTATGACCAGAGTAAATGATGAGCATTGATATCTCCAACGATTAAAGTTTCCTCGTCACACATCTGAAATATCTGATTCCAATCGCTTTGTGTGGTAGTGGAGGAGGGGGGGCAGTATATATTGATTATGTTCCTGAGACCAGGTACACATTGAACATTAAATAATTGTATTTCAATACCTGAATTGTGAACAATTATGGGTTTCTGGATAATGTTAATAGACTTGTGTGCTAGTAGACAAAGGCCTCCGTATGAGTCAGCCCGGTCCGTTCTACTAATATTATAGTTACTGACCCTTATCTGTTCTTCACTGTTAAGCCAAGTTTCACTTATTATAGCAATATGTATTTTTTCCCTATTAAGTATTAATTCAAAGCTTTGTAATTTTGGTTTTAAACTGTTAGCATTCCACTGTAGTATGTTTATTCTATTATACCGTTTAGTTGTATTATCCATGATATTGTGTTAGAGTCTGCATCAAGTTGAATAATGTATTGGTATTAAAATATTTCATAATGAATTTTTGTGTCGTCTCTATGGCGAGCTTTATAATCTGGTTAATCTTGTCACTCCACTCCGATCTCGATAAAACTATCTCCTTTATCCTTCTAAATAGATATTGTAGTAAAGAGTTTTTCTTTTCTTTTTCATCTTCATCTACTACATGATTGGTCTCCGACATTTCCTCCTCACCGGCTGAATATAGATCCTATCTTTGTTCCCTATACTGTTTAACTTTCTTTGTCCGCTTTGGTTTACGATTGGTCTGTTTATTGTTCTTATTTTGTTCTGTATTTTCATCTGTATCAGAGTTATCTTTTGTATTAGCCGGCTCCTGTCTGATTTCTTTCCGAACTACTTCAGAGTACCTCCGTGGGCCGGAGCCAGTATATATAAATTCTGTGGTTTGGCTAGTCTCTACTCTAGGTCTGGTCCTGTGTGTACTCCCCGAGTCTACAACAACTTTATGAACTTGGTCGGTCTCCTTTAGTTTTATAAGAGCTATTTTGTAGGTACAGTTGTACTGAGACATAACTGTTCTGATGTATTTCTCTTTTTTAAACATCGGGCAAATACTTTTGATTATGGACATGTGGTTTCCCTTACAGTTCACACATTTAAAGTTTGTGGTGGTGCAATTCTCATGTTTATCTCCACATTTAGGACATAGTTGCTCTTTAGCAGGACAAAAGTTCTTTGTGTGACCGTATCGCCAGCAGCGTGAGCATTGTGTCACTGGGTGGTTGTAAATTTCAACTTTCATATGGCAATTATAGGCTGTGACATATGCCGGTAAAGTCTGTCCTTTGAATGCTATTCTAACTGATTCACTAGGCACCCATTTACCCTGAACATCTCTTTTAAGTAGTCTTTTCACATTAAATATTTCTATCTGACTTTCTAATATCTCCTTGATTTCTTCATCTTTCATGTCTAGATCTACGTCCTTAACCACGCCATATGTAAAGGTCACAGTATCTGTAGTCCTACATAACCAGCCTTTCTCTTCAAAATATTTGTTATTTAAGAGAGCCTGTGCCGCTTTCGAAGTTGACAGCCGAATTAGTACTTTTTGGGGGTTTTTATATGTAACTTTTATAGCATCATTTATGTTATTATCCTTCAGCAATTTAGCAAATGCAATGTTTTTTGGTAAAGGATCTTTAGCTATAATAGAAACTTCATAGTACTGGAGTGTATTATTGCTGCTGGCCTGTGGTTGTTCATCATTCGACGTGGGTTTTATCGAATATCCTAGGTTAATTCTCTTATTGTCTGTGATGACATTTACTGACCCTTCCTCCTCCGGTGTCTTCTGTCTCACTCTTTTCAAAGATACGCCACCCTCTTCCATAGTTGCTATGTCTTCTTCTTCTGGTCTACTTTCCATAAATTCCTCATTATCCCATTCTAGGTCAGAATCCGAATCATGTGACAATCCAAGGATGGTTCGTCGTACCGATCTCGGTGACATTGATTCGATGTTAGCCGTCGCCGGCGGCGGCGGTTCCTCTTCAGTATCGCTCATAGTCAAAAACTAATGACCCAAAGCATCAAACAAATAAAAATAAAAAGAAAACAAAATGTGGGTATATTGATATTTTCTTGTAAATCAATTGTCAATGGCGATATATTTAAACTTATAACTTCGCATTTCTTACGTATTTTGTTAAAAAAACGATTCGACACATCAGTCACAATTCACTTTACACATTGATAACCATTTCACATCGAAATTCACAAACTTTCCCTCGAAACCAAAGGGTAATCGTGTAAATTATTCTTCCCGTGGTTCTTATGCGGGCCGATGCGCAGCTGCTGTTGTGTCTTTTAATACGGGATCGATTCATAGTAAAACTCATGAAGTCATATTTAAATCTAGTCCTAATCCTTTGATCGCGAAAGTGGAAAATAGTAATCGTAGAAAACGTTTAATTGCTAAACCTAAATTAAGATTGAAAAAAAGCCACAGCGCTGTATCGAAAGACGCTCACTATGGACCAAACTGCGAAATACCTGATCTGAGTCCAGAATTATATGAGAAAGCCAAGTCATCTTTTTTAGTTGATTTAAAGTTGTCTTGTGCTGAAAGAGAGGAGCTTGAAAGGTCGACCCATTTGCAAAGAAGTAGTGCTGAGTGGATGAGTACAAGGAGAAAATTACTAACCTCATCATCGTTCGGGTAAGTTTGTAAAAAACGAGAGACCACAAGTTGTGCTGCTCTTGTTTGTAAAATCGTTTATGGTAGTAATATCTCCAGTTTGCCTGCTGTACGGTACGGTATCGAAAACGAAGAAAATTCAATTAGACAGTTAGAAATTCAAGAGAATATTAGTATACAAGGTTGCGGTTTGTTCGTCGACGATCAATTTGAATTTCTTGGTACTACACCAGATGGCATTTATGGAAACGGTTTAATTGAAATTAAGTGCCCACATTCTTTAGCTGGCATGACTCTTGATGAAGCAATGGCCAAACATACCTTTTGGGTTAAGGACAAGGCTTCCAAGGGTTATGTCATAAATAAAAATCATTACTGGTATTTCCAAATTCAGGGACAGCTACATATAACTAAAAGAAACGTTTGCACGCTTGGCATCTGGTTTGGTGCTACTGTACCTATGAAAGTTTATATTATAGAAAAGGACGACAAATTTTGGAAGGAGAAAATGGAGATGAAATTAGTTAGATTTTATTACGATTGCCTCCTTCCAGAATTAGTTGATCCTCGGCAGTCACGAAGCATGCCTATTCGTGACCCGCCCAATGTCATAGAGGCTATGAAAGAGAGGAAAGAAAGAGCTTTACGTGTTTTGAAAGAGAAGAACGCCTAATGATTTTGAAAGAGACTGAGGTAACTTACTACCCAGCCGGTCGATTCACGTAAACACGCCAGTCCAAAAGTCGTTTTAACTTAGAAACTTAGAAATCGCCTTATGGTTTTCTGTTTTTAACGCACTTACTTATCTAGTCTTGGATTGTCATAAATCTTCCAATAGCTCAATTTCTATACAATTCCTATACGATTTTGAAGAGTTACCTGGTGTAAACCCAAGGTCCGATCCTAATGAAATTAAAATGTGACCACACGGGATGCACCAGCTTTCAAATAAAAAAAGAATCATCAAAATCGGTTCAAAAAATACAGCGAATTGAGAATCTTCTTCTTTTTTTAAGTCGGTTAAAAAGGTTTAATTGGCAAAAAACAAAGTGACATTTTTAAGTCACTACCTACGCTACGGTTTTTATTACGTGAATCGGGCAGCTGGTAACATTTTCATTCTGATAGGTTTTGCAATAGCAATTGATTTTATCATCAAATTAGTAGAAATCAGAATTTGATCAGTAATCATTAAAATGAAAAAAACATTAGAATTTTGAACTCATATTTTGTTATTGTTTACTTTCGTTTAATTAAGTATATGAATAATTTATAAATTTCATGTTTGTTTATAACTAATTTTTGTACAACCCTAGCACGCTGTTTAGATGGCGACTCATATTTTGTTATTGTTTACTTACTTTTAATTATATGAACCATTTTTATACTTGTTTCATTTATTGACAATTTTTTGTACAACCCTAGAAGATTTTTTAGATTGCGAGGTGATCGTAAACAAAAAGTATTTGAGTTTACGCAATAGGCACATTTCCTTGCGTAGAGATAAACACTAGCGAGGAAAGGCTTGATGTTATTTCGACCGTACTTCCTACTGAATTTGCAATTATTTTATTGAATGAAAATTTCACGAAATAAGAATAAACTTTGGTAGTAAAATTACAAATAAATACATACTCGTAGTTGGAATTTTAGGTAAGTAGAATACAAAAAGGTCAGTCCGGACCTGCTCTTGATTGTTTATTATAAATAGAAAATCATAAAAATTGTGTGTCAAACTACTCTTATTTATTTATCTAGTAATTAGGATCATTTTATAACGAAAACTACTCTTAGAATATTTTACAAATAGGCAGTTTATTTCCAATAATTCAACATTTTTGTTATGCTGTAAATATTCAACTTCAATAATAACTCAACGTGGAACGTTTGTCGCAAAACATTTTCAAAATCGCGCCCTCTCTGGGTCATTCACCCGCCCGTCGGTTGATTCGGGAAACAATAGCGCTGCTGTCGCTCGAAATCGAATTCGTTCGTGCGCGATCTAGGCCCTTAATGAGGATAACTTATAGCTGTAACGCCGAAACTATAATACGACATTTTTTTTACATGTACGACTATTTATGATTATTTAGTATTTCATGACTATTTTTTAGCGTTGTCAAAATTCGTTTTCATTGAGATTTAAAATATGAGGATTACAGCTTGAAGCACACGTAATTTTCTAATTAATATTTCTACTAGTACACAATGTTTAACATGTATCTTGTTACATTACATATGTTACTAAAAAATTAATTAAAAAATTTAATATTTCAGAATGAAAATCCTAATGTGGCTGCCACATTCTACTGGGAATGTTTAAACAGATGTGTAAGAATCGAAGGATACGTGGAAAAGTTATCTGAACAGGAATCCACCACATACTTCCACTCGAGGCCTGTTGTCAGCCAGATAGCCGCATGTGCCAGTAACCAAAGTACTCCTATTGAATCCAGGGATATTTTGTGTGAAAGGGAGTCTGTATTGGAACAAACATATTTGATTCCTGAGAAAGAAGTACCAAAGCCAGCATACTGGTAATTATTTAAGTTATTTGTAATCTGATTTGTATGGAGACTTGTTTTTTATAATGAACTAGCTGATACCACGATTAGTTGACATCTATTCTGCCTGCATAATGTTTTCCCATTCCCAATTCCCGTGGAAACATATTTCCAGGATAAATAGTAGCCTATGTCATGATGACATTGTGAAAAAATTTGTAAAGCCTCATACAGATTCACGGCGAGAACCCCCGAGAACACCCGAGCAGCGTGAATGTGATCGCCGGTCTCGCTCTGGCGCTCGCCTGTTCTCGGATCGGTGGCGGTATTTTGACCCGAGTCAAAGGGTGTCTGGGGTGGTCTCAGGCGAGAAAAGAGAAGGATATCACATTCTCGTTCGGTCTCAGTGAGTAGCAGGGTCTGGTTCTTCTTCTTCTTTCTTTAAAAACGTGGCACCATCAATATCTATCGATGATTTCGCCAATGTCAAGGTAATGCTTGATTAGTTGATAGTCCCGCACAGAAGAACTAGTTATTCCTAAATAGCTCCAGGTGCAGGACAAGAAACGTTGTTCGGTATGAGAGAGTCTGGTTGTCGTGTCGTGCCGTTGTCTTGTCAATGTCATAGTATAAGTTTCAACTTGCGATCAGTAAAGTGCAGTGCACTTTTTTTAAATTTTGGAGTTTATTTCATTACTATGTGGAATAATTAATTAGAATTTACTTTTATTGAATTTTTCCAGGCAGAACCCATATTGTGGGATGCCAAAAATCGTAATTACAAAGATAAAAGCCTTAATCACGATGCATGGAATCGCATCCAAGAAAAAATTAATATACCCGCGCCTGATTCAAAAAGAATTTAAATATTTAATATTTATAAGATAATATTATATATATAATAATAATTATTGGCGTGACATATGGTCGGTGCCCGTCGAACATTCGGAGGGCGACTGGATCCGTGTCGTCGAGCGTGAATGCAGTACCATCGAACCCATGGAGTCTATTACCATAGACTCCGAAGACGTTAGTTGTGCAATTCGTACGGCCCCGAACTGGAAAAGTCCTGGGCCGGATGGATTGCACAACTTTTGGATAAAGTGGGTTCAGAGCTCGCATGAACGCTTGGCAACACAGTATCAAGAAGCCCTTGAGTCTAGTTCTTTACCCGCTTTCATGACCACTGGCATCACCTTCCTGCTCCATAAATCAGGTAGTACCACGGAACCTAAAAACTATAGACCCATCACTTGCTTACCTACCATCTACAAGCTCCTTACATCTATTCTGAGAAGTAAAATAAACTCACACATATTATCTAATAATATCTTAGATAACGCTCAGAATGGATGTAGGGCTGGGTCTCGTGGTACTAAGGAGCTACTCCTCATTGATATGGCCATTAGCCAACAAGTCAAGCGGAGTAGGGGCGCCCTCTCTACTGCCTGGATTGACTACAAGAAGGCCTATGATTCGGTGCCTCATTCATGGCTGAGGAGGATTTTAGAGTTGTATAAAATTAATCCGACTCTTAAATCCTTCTTAGTCTCATGTATGGGGCGGTGGACCACAGTCCTTCGTCAACCAGGTAGTGGTGGGTATGCCTCTGATCCGCATGGCTTGATAAGGATTGAGCGTGGTATATTCCAGGGCGACAGTTTGAGTCCATTATGGTTTTGTTTAGCACTGAATCCACTTAGCACATTGCTGAAGGATTCAGGGCTAGGCTACCGGTTTCGTAGAGGGGGTGAGGTTATTTCTCACCTGATGTATATGGATGACCTCAAACTGTTCACACTGAAGCACCAAGATTTAGTGACATTATTAAAAACTACGGAAGTTTTTAGTAATGCCATTAAGATGGAGTTCGGTGTTGGTAAGTGTGCGGTTATGCATGTACAGCGGGGGAAGGTTGTAAATTCACCGAATCTACAACTTTCTGAGATAATAACCCTCAGATCTCTCTCCGAGACCGAAACATACAAATACCTGGGTATGTCAGAGTCATTGGGTATAGCGGTAGAGGATATTAAGAAATCGGTGAAAGAACGTTTTTTTGGCCGCCTGACAAAAGTTCTTAACAGTTCTTTGTCCGGTGGTAACAAAATGCGGGCTTTCAACGGTTGGGTGATACCTTTATTGTTATACTCCTTTGGCATACTTAGGTGGACTCAAACGGAACTAGACGCCCTGGATAGGCGAGTCCGTCAACAACTGACATTGCATCGAATGTTACACCCACGATCTTCTGTCATGAGACTGTACATTCCGCGGAAGTGGGGGGGGTCGAGGCTTTTTGAATGCCAAGAACCTCCACAACCGTGAAGTGTGCAGTCTGAGAGAGTGCAGTTTGAGAGATTACTTTCTACAGAACGGGTGTGACATTCATTGCGATGTCGTGATGGTTGACAAGGGCCTGACACCTCTTTCCTTGGCTAACGAGAACTGGCGTAAACCAAAGGTGCTAGGTACTGAAGACCGTAAGGACGTATGGAAGAGTAAGGAGCTACACGGGCGGTTCTACCGGGTCTTAACAGGACCCGACGTAGACCTGCTCGCTTCGGTGAACTGGCTGCGTTTTGGGGACCTCTTTGGGGAAACTGAAGGTTTTGCCTGTGCAATTGCAGATGAGGTTATCAAGACGAACAACTATCGGAAATACATCATGAAGGACGGTACGGTCGACATTTGTCGAGCATGCCACCGTCCTGGTGAATCACTTCGCCATATTATTTCCGGTTGTTCGTATCTTGCTAACACCGAGTACTTGCATAGGCACAATCAAGTAGCCAGGATCATCCACCAGCAACTTGCTCTTCAATATGGCCTTATTGAGTTTGAAGTACCGTACTATAAGTATACACCAGTGCCAGTTCTTGAGAATGGTCGTGCATTGCTCTACTGGGACCGATCAATCATCACGGACAGGACTATTGTTGCAAATAGGCCCGATATCGTGTTGGTTGATCGGACCCAGCGTCGGGCAGTGCTCGTCGATATCGCCGTCCCGCATGACGAAAATCTCGTGAAGGCAGAGAAGGACAAACTTAGTAAATACCTTGATCTGTCCTTCGAGATAACCGCCATGTGGGACGTAGACTCGACGATCATTGTCCCGGTGGTCGTTTAGGCAAACGGATTAATAGCGAAGAGTCTCGATCAACATCTCAAGAGACTCTCGTTAGATTGTTGGATCAAGAGTCAGATTCAGAAGGCTGTTATCCTCGACACGTGCCGTATTGTTAGGAGGTTTCTTAGTCTGTAGCCTCCACCGCCGGTAGTTTGGGTCCTACTCCACTACTGGTGGGTCACTATTTTTTATATTTTTAAATGTATTTGTTTTTTTTTTATAAATGTATTTAAAAATGTATAAAATAAGAATGTAAAGGAATAAACGAAATAATTATATATATTATATATATAATATTATATTATATACTAGTGGTCGCCCGCGACTTCGTCCGCGTAGTAATTTGGATGTTTTCCCGTTCCCGTCGCGCCGCATCATATTTTGAACAATTCACACAATATCTTTATAAATTGTAGCCTATGTGTTATTCTGATGTATAAGCTATATTATTGTAAAGTTTCATTAAAATCCATTCGGTAGTTTTTACGTGAAAGAGTAACAAACATCCATCCATCCATACATACTTACATACTCACAAACTTTCGCGTTTATAATATTAGTAGGATATATTATATATATATTATATTATATATATTATATTA
Source organism: Nudaria mundana (assembly GCA_963556515.1). Lineage (NCBI taxonomy): Eukaryota > Metazoa > Arthropoda > Insecta > Lepidoptera > Erebidae > Nudaria > Nudaria mundana. Next base: position 14,603,145 of record OY748296.1, read on the forward strand.
TATATATAATAATATAACATTATTTTAATATTTAGAAGATTAAAATGTGCTGATGCACATAATAATAAAGCCTCTGCACTGTCTTCCATTCCGGAATACGGTCGAAAACGAAGTGAGAAGGTCGCTGAGTGTGGACACCTCGCATCTCGCGCAAAGACGTCTCGACGTGAATCTGTATGAGGCTTAAAATTGGTTTTGCATTTAATTTAATGCAAACAAAAAACAGAAACAATAAAATCTTTCCTCTTTATAATATTATTAGGTACTTATAGATTCTGCCTCATGGTGAACGCACACTTATCAGTCGAACCTAAACGTACTTTAGAATTCTGTGTGAAATTTTCATCTTTAATATTCATTGCCAAGCATCCAGGATAAGTCCTCGGAAGGATAACCCACCATCGGAAGGATAGCACCAGCGACGGGAGATGTTTCGAGGCTCGGATTATTTTAATTATATTTGCATGCAATTCTGTATTTATTAAATTCGTTGATAATATAATAACTGTTCAACATGAATATATTTTTAGGTGAGGCTACATAATTCGTCCAAATTCAGTAGAATTCTGGCAAGGTCAGCGTGACCGTCTTCATGATAGAATCAAATTCAAACGACCAAAAAGCAACGACATTCCTGATGGTAAACTATTGCATGCAGGAGAAGATGGGTGGGTGTTTGAACGTCTATCCCCATAGTTATAAGAGTAAGTTTTGTAAAGAATTATAACATTTAATTTATAAAATATTTGAAAGTACAAAATCAAATGTAATATATTTTTTTATAATAAATTCTATGATTGGTTATTATGACTTATTTTTAATATTTCTCTTTGTATACCACCTGTACTCTTCCAACAGACATTACTTTTTAATTGTTTATTTGTTTCTATTGCTTCTTCAAATTGTTTAATTCCACCACCCACTCCAAAGTAATGGGTTTTAGCTGCAACAAATACACATCCATCTTTGCTTAACCTATCGGTAAATAAGCTTACTAGCTTATCATAGTTGATATGGTTATATATTGTCTCTGATGTAAGAATGTAGTCATAGACTTCACATTCAGGTAACTTTTTGTTAAATGATTCCCAGTCTCCAGAGTAAAACTTGCACTTTTTTATTTTATCTTCCCGTTCACTTTCTTCTTCTATATTTAATAAAACATTTGGTATCGTCATATATTCTAGTACTTCTTTATTCTGAAAACGATAATACCTTGTTAGACGAACAATTTTTTTTCTGTATAATATGAAGGAACTGATGTTAAGCTTACATAATCTTGAAATGTTACTTCAGCCCCCTTCAAGAATGCATAGATTCCTAATATCCCAGCACCACATCCCAAATCCAGCACTTTTTTGTTAGAATAATCGTAATCACATGTGTTTTCTTCGAGAAATTCCACAAGATCATAAGTGCATTCCCAAATTTTTAGTCCCCCTGAAACAAGATAGTAAAGCAGACATTGTACATGAGCCCTTCAAAATATTTTCATGGTGTGGAGTTAGTAAGAGTACCTCACCTGCAAGCAGTACACCTACCGATCCACAGGCGAGGCTCTGATGAACATAAGTTCCTTCCTGATAAGCTGGAATAAGTTTGCCATATTATGTGGGACTTACAAATTGATTGATGAAAAGTGGGCGTTTATCATGCCTCTACCTACTCCTCCGGGGAAACAGGCGTGATTTTATGTATGTAAACTCACTCTCTAAGGCTATGTCCTTTGAAGTCCTTTGATGGGCAACAGAGTTCATTCACCTCTAGGGTAGGCATGAACAACCAACTTCATATAGATGAAGTTGGTGGTTCATGCCTACCCTAGAGGTTTACAATTTTTATGTATATAGATACATAAAAATTAATCTGTATTTTCCTTGGGCACGACATCACGTGTGAACGGCTGGACCGATTTCGCTAATTGTTTTTTTCTTGAGTTTGCTATTATCAGAAGGTTCTTATGAAAAAAAAAATGCGTTACGAAGTTAGCCGGGACAGCTAGTTTTTAATAATAATTACTTACCTTCATATGCTCCTGCAACAAGGTCACTGTGTTCTTTTTCTGCTAGTTCAATAGAATTTTTGAATCCAGTTTCTTTAATATTTGCAACAGCATCACTAGTATGTAGATGGCCTATCTCAATGTCACCACAGGTAAACATCTTGGCACGAGATACCTTATGGTCAAAATTTACTATTTGATCTTCTGGTATTACCTCAACACTCTCGTGCCAATTAATAATATCATTATCATCTGAAAAATTTCTATTATCAACAATTATCACAGACTGTAATAATAATGAATATTTTGAACATTCTAACACAACGTCATCTAGCCCAATCATATGCTTGTGCTAAGGGTTATAGACACACTGATAAACATACTTATATATTTCTAAATACATACACATACATAGAAAACACTCAAACTCCGAAAATAAACATTTGTGGATAACACAAATACTTTATTCAACACAGGAATTGAACCAGAGACCCCAATGTATGAAGCCGATGCACCACGCCATAGAAAACGGTCATCATAACTATCGTGATCTATAGTCTATCTCTATAGAACAATAGATACGTATAGAAAGAAGGTACCTACACTTTCCTGGTGAAAAGTGTACCTTATCTAAGATCCAAGGTTCCACAAAAAAATGAATCATCAGACCACCGACCCCTCAAGATTAATCAATGCACTATGCCTCTATAATATAATTAAATAAGTACCTTTTGATTCACTACTGTTAGCTTCGCCAGAAAAGTTGAATTTGAAGCCAGTCATTGTTCACGATTTATCAATTCCTGGTTCGGCTGGTTCCTGCTATAATAGAGCATCACTAAAAGAAATACTTTTATTATGGCATGGTCAGACCATGCAAAGGAAATGCTGTACCATTTTATTTTATAATTCCTAGAGCCAGTAAACAGTAATGGCACCGTAAAACGGGCTGAATAGAATTCACGGGTGAATAGAAAAATACTTGGTAATTTTGTTTTGAAGCGCTGCACCAAAGAGAATACAATACTACGTAAGAAGAGACGGGACTCCCATAGTGCAAAATAATCTTACAAAATGTCAAATCAGGGATAACGTTATGTAGCCAACCTAACAAATGTTACACATACAGAGTCGCCAACATAAGGGAAAAATAGAGATGTGCCACTTAATATTATTTTATATATCGATATCGATAAATGCAGTGGCATTTATCGATATCGACAAACGCAGTACTTTTTACGTACTTTTTTTTAAATAATTTTATATTTTCGCAGACGCTATACTCCATTTTTCAACTAAAGTACTGCGTCATACAAGTTACATGTTAAAAAATGAATAAGCGTTCAATTTCCCGGAGGCAGTACATTTAATTAAAAAAACGGAGTATAGGCTCAGTTTGGGTTTTAAAATGATAAGTTCATGAAATTAAATATTTATTTATAAACATTACATGTAAATTAAAAATATTTGTAATTTCTTCTTCAATCAATATTCTGCAGCTCGTAGTATTGGTGACTGTGTAACATTATGACCCTTTTTATTTAAAACTCACTTTAGTAGGCTAGAAGGTTTTATATAATCTACAATCTGCTTCGCTTCTATTGTGTAATGATGATCCGGTTATCTGAGCCTCCAATACATCCTTAGTCCATAGCACCCAACAGTCCCTCTTGTTCTCCTTTCTGTAAGTATAAATTAGAGCTCAAGCAACCATTGTCACTTGTCTAAGTATCCTACATTCTAAACTATTGTAAACCTGGTTTCATCTTTTCTTTAGGTAAAAGGAAGGGTTAGGCTTTTCTCTTTAGCATACAATTGAATGAACCAGGGAATGATTTATCTAAGGGCAAGTAAGTTACTATACTCACTTTATACTATACACAATGGTCAGACGGTCCTGGTGGATCATCGGAGGCTGTCTACACTTTACTGTACAACTCTTTCACTCTACTCAATGGTCGGACGGCCCTGCTGTGGATTCAATACATCACATCAGAGGAAGCCGTCCGTACTCTACTTTGAGGACGTCTCCTCACTCTGATCTGGCGGTCCTGATGGGGGTCACATACACCCCGTCACAGGAAGCTGCTCACTTTACTTTAGGGTCGTCCCCAACACTCTTTAAGGACGTCCCTCATCTCTTTACTTGGCGCCTAGATGAACATAGGACGTCTCAATCCATCCCCAATTAAGTAAGTTACATGAAACCAATACAAAGGATGTCACTCACACTCTCTTTCTTTAGTCTCTTTAAAATTCTATTAGTCTCAACAGGTTACTCAATTCAGTATCACTTTAACGGGTCAAACTTACTTTCACGGTTGGATGGTGGTTACTTTCCATCCATCCGTACAATATCATGAGAATGAGCTAGAAAGGTTATTGCAATGTGCTGACAAGTAAATTATCAGAGCAATAGCTTTAAATTACAAGTCAACCTACCCCGCAACTTTATCATCAAGCTTCTACCAACTATAACATGCAGCTAAGACACTAAACAGAACTCATTTGATATACTTAGCTTATAGATCGACAGGAATCAGGTCAACTTTGCATCTTTATAATTACACTTGAACAATTCGCGGCTTCGTTGGCTCGCGTCATTGTTGAAAATTGAATTATATTTTTTAGAGGTTAGGTAGGGTTCTCCGTCTTAATTATTTGGATGTAACCGCCTGCATTCCAGCGATTACCTAGTTATGAAGATAAGGTTTTACATCACATTCGAACACAAAAACACATTTATCAAATGTTTTGAGCGATAATTTTTCTTTCCATCATTCTTTCATGCTATGTAGTTATATATTTTGTTATCTTCCGGTGTTATTGTTCTCATCCATAGGAAATATGGCCATGAAAATCCATTTTGTGCCGTCCTTTCTTCCAGATTTTAAACTACATATTTCACACTTTCTATACATACTTCATATTCGATTTTAATAAACAACGTATAAAACAGTCTTTTCTAGAGAACGGTCTTACAAAAATTTTAATAAAATTCAGCTATTCTCCCAATTATTTCACTAATTACAAAGAAAAACATTATTATTGAAATTGAAAATAACGATTAGACATCCACACCGACAGACAGTGACACATGACATTTCATCAAGGAACGAGCGGGACAGATTGAGAAATTGAGTGAGACAAATATTGAGCCATTAAAATTTATCCCCGTTTCATAATAGTTTTTTTTTGTATGTAGTTGCGACAGACTGCGCTGCACATCGTTCGGATGTCCGCGCATAGACAAGAAAAGTCTGTCTGACTGATGTGTACGGGCTATCGAACTGTCCGATTAGGACCGATTGAATGAATAAACTTACAGTGTGACCAAGTTCTTAAAGAGTGTGACCAACCTAAATAATTTGTGGTTGGATAAAAATTGGCTGGGGATCCCAAAAATGTTATACACTGAATATGGAGTTGTCGCATGGACCAAAATCCTTATTTGTCCTCCTTACAGGTTTAAATAAGTACAAGTAAGCAGTAGCAATAGCCCTATTATGTGGGACCAACCAATCAATTTGTAAAATGTGGGCAAATAATATAACATCAGGGATAATGGGACTATACATAACATTAAAAAACAGTAAAAAGTTCACAGACGGTGGTATTAGAAGACAGTAGTGAATGAGCGTCCATACATTACCTATTCCGTACCGACGTACATAGTAGTCTTTTGTGACAGTATAGAAAACATACATTATTTTCCAGAATCAGAAATTTAGAGAGATTAATGTGACAATGCGCCAGCATTCTGAGCATTCTTTCAACGTGGTATTGCATGCATAGTGCCACTACTTATACTGTGTTTTCTTTCTCACTGTTGTAAATTAATCGATAATAATGGAATAATGTAATTTTTTAATCCGCGACCCTGGGCCGCGGCCGGACCTACGTCCATTGCCAAGCACCTCCGGTAGACACTGAGACAATTCCCAGTGGCGCCCGGCGGACCTTGGCCATCTGTGTGGCCACTGCGTTGTGGTGGAGTGTTACCCCGCATCTTTTGGGTCGGGATCCCGCGTCGGTGAGTGAAGGCGTGCGTGGGGCTCACGCAGCCCTTCTAGCCTGCTTCTGTAAGGACGGTGGGTTGCTAATTCATCGGCCTCAGGCCCCGATCATTGAGGTCGATGGTCCTGGGTGTAGTCACGTCTACGGCGCCCCCACCGCACACTTCGGAACTCAGCGGGGAGGATACGCTCCCTCACCCTACCGGCCGCCTCCTTCACGAGCATAACCTGCTTGCAGAAGGAAATGGCCGCGTTCCACTGGCTCTCGCTAGAGACCATGCCTCGTAGCATTAAAAGCCATTACTGGCTTAATTATTTAGTAGTGTCGGGAATCAAGCTTCTTAACCCACGCGCAACTATTGTACTTATTAGCTTGTGCTAATACTAAACGGTTATATACGTAGCACTAGATACGAACTTTTCGTATTAGAGAATTCCTGAATTGTAAGATATTTAGTAATATTCCCATGCGACACTGACATTTCCCACGTGACATTAGGAAACGAGAGAATATTTGAATTTACCTTAAGAATAAAGGATTTATCAGTGGTCAAAGATCTTACCAAAGAGTCTTCAACATTGAGTTTATATCTCGCGTTGGGAAAATACTCGACACTCCCGCGTCAAAGGAATTGAGCGACGTCGAGTGAATAAATGAATTACAGTATACAAAGTTATGTATTTACATATACATTCATAGAAATGGCCATAATTTATCACAGCATATAAAATTGTGTATTTACATATAAAAAAATTCATAGAAATGGACACACCGGCCACAAAAAAATTCAAAGTAATATCATCAGGTTTTGTGTAGCATTATCTGAAGTAATGAGTTTGGGTATATTCCTAGTATCATCCGTCTTAGAGCCAGTAAACCTTCTTCAGCAGACAAATCTTCAACGACTTCCAAATGTACTGCACGAATGGCTAAGCATGTAAATAGGCATATCTATCTCTTACTTGTTATTAACGAGACAATCTTGCCAACTTTCCAACTTACACGTTGTTTATCACCCTTGATTTGAACTATTTGACCCACACATGGAATTATTTTTGAAGTTATCCGTGGTTCTTTATGTGAATGATTATATCTTTCACGTAGGCTTGGTAAATAACGATTCTGAAACATATCAATAAATTCGTCTAATATTACACGAGCTCTTCTCCAACTCATAATCAGGTTATTTTTCATTGAAGTACCAGTTGGTGATGAGAGATGATGGATAGACTCCAATGTTAAACATCTTCCTAATGTAAAAAAATCCGATGGCGTCAAAATATGCTCCAATTCAGTATCAACATATATATACGATGCTATTTGTCTAATGTTAGCATTCTTGTTCTGAAGTAAATGAAGTTTAATTGTAGCGTTCAATAAAAACAGACTTGAGATAACTCTAAACGGAACTCAGGTAAATCTATAATGTTCAAGGTTGTTTTCTTGTATTGGTTTGTTTACATTTTTTAACCATAAGAATCTAGTAACATCTCTGTCTGGTTCCTTAAGTCCAACTTGTAGGAAAGCCTTTTCTACATCGGCTGTCAGACCAACTTTGTGACCTCTGAATCTTATAATCAGTCCAGTTAAATCTTCCAGTAGCATTGGTCCACAATATAAACTTTCGTTCAGACTCTTGCTGTCTTTGGTCTTCGCAGATGCATCATATACAATTCTTAATGCTTTACTAGGTGCCAGAACTCCATGATGAGGTATATAGTGTATGGGATGATTACTTTCCTTTTGTTTTGATGTCACTAGCTCTATTACTCCTTTTTCCAATTGTTGTTTCAAAGTTTGATCATATTATTATGTTAATATTGTTTTTTGGTCTAATCTTTTAAATATACCCACTAGACGTCCATAAGCTAATCCAAAGTTTGATAAAAGGTTTGGAGGATAATTGATCCAGGGCCCACTTACATAATATCTGTTGTTTCATTAAAAATTTTAAAGACTGCATCTCTATTTAATTTCGGTGAATCTTTCATTCCAATAGATTCTAAGTCCCATAATAATTTTAAGTTTCCGTTATCCAATAGTAGATCAGATTGGTTCAATCCTATCTTGCAAGAGCATGTCACCATAGACATTTGTTCTATAGGTTTGTTTGATATAACTCCAGAAATGATCCAGCCAAATTCAGATTCGACTAAGTATAAATCCTTTACTATGCATATTTTCTTAATTAGAACAATAGAATGATAGTAATCATTTCCTAGAAGTATGTCCACTCTGTCAGATAGGGAACTATCATCGGCCAGAGTATATTTTTCCTTGATCTTCCAGTTGATTAATTCTTGTTTGTCTTAAAACACATTGCAGAATTATGACTGTTAGATTTACAAATAGAGCATTGTACATCTTTCTTGCAACTCCTAATGGTATGGCCTGATTGGAAACATTAATAACACTTATTGTGTAATTGAGCTTTTCTTTCTTCATAGGTTGGATATTTACGACAATCACTCGCTGTATGGTTTGTATGACCACATAATTCACATGGACTATATTTTATTTTCTTTACTCCATTATTATAATTTGCTATCTGATTTTCATCAGATTGCCTCTTGTATGTTCCTCCCATGTGAGGCACGCCAGTTGATGTTATCTCCCATGGACTCGAGTACTCTTAAGTGTCTCTCAATCTCGTCCAATACTTTACGACAATCTTCTGTCTTCTCGGCGTTTTCCAATTTATTTAATGCCATGTGATGAGCAGCTAATACAGTGTACCCGACTATAGACCGAGTGTCCTCCATCAAGTACCTTGGCGTTGTATTGGATGGTGGTCTGAGCTTCTATGAGCATATTGTTGCCTTGTCAAACAGGGTTCGGAAGCTGGTTCATGTATTCAGGTTGCTGCGTAACTCTGCTGGTCCGGAAGTGTTGAAGATGGTGTACTTTGCACTGTGTCGGACCATCCTGGGCTACTGTATAGGTTCTTGGGGTGGTGCTGCCAAGACGCATATGTTAATAGTGGAGCGTGCACAGCGGTGCATCCTCAAGGTATGCTGTTTCAAACCTCGCCTCTTCCCGACCAGCGAACTTTATGAGTATTGTCAGGTGTTAACGGTGAGGCAATTGTTTGTTCTTGCGACAGTCCTTAAGCAGCATTCTTTGACGCGGTACGACGGTGAACTGTTGAGACGGAATCACCTGGTGGCTGCGTCAAGACCGATAAATACGTCCTTCATCCGAAGATTTTTCCATTTCCTCGGACCCTACCTGTATAACAGACTACATCAAAGTGTGGGTGTCCACTCTCTTAATCACCACAACTGCAAGGTAAAGGTTAAAGTATGGCTTCTGCAGCAAACCTACTTGGAGATTGAGAACTTGCTGGTTGTACCGATTTGATTTTACCTGGAACCACCTAGGATCAAGTTAGGCATGTGCAGGGTAACACACCACTACTGTAAACGTCACTACACATATACATCATCATAATGAGTGTTATACACATATTCACACACACACTCACACACACACACACACACACTCATACACACACACACACACACAAAATTTTATAATTACCATTTTTATTGTTTGTTCGTTTTAAAATTGTTTAATTAAATTGTAACAAGATGTTACTACCTTCTGCTGATTTGTTGTCAGTAGCTAGCAATTATACCTATAATGTCAGTGGGGCTCTGGTGACCTGTATTTCAGGTTTTACTACCTACCACAGGCACCAGCTATCCACACTCTAAAACTGCAGGAAATCAATCACTTACAAATAATTGTAAACATCAAAACTGTAAATCTATTATTTAAAATATTATGTAATATCATTGCTGTTTATGTTTAGTTTGTGGTAAGCGAATAAACAATATTATATTATATTATATTATGTATGATTCTTTACCATACCAGATTCTTTACCATATCTGGATTTCAAAGTTTCTACAACGGTCTTGTAATTTGCACTTGATGTGGGATACCCATCAATTAGTCTTGCAGCATCACCAGTTAAAGAACTCTTTAAGTATAGTAATTTATCAACATCACTAAGTCTTCTTCTGTTAATGTTAGATGTAAACTGGTCCCAAAATGGCGGTGAGGTTTTAAATCCTTTATTTTATTTTCGTTTCTAATTCAACCATAGCTAATTCACCTTCCAATTGATATGTGGGCATAGCTAATTCACCTTCCAATTGATATGTGGTAAAATCACTTATTTCATCAGTATCCGGGTTATCACTCACTTTAAAATAATTGTTTAATTCTAACGTAAAAAGCGATAATAATGATTTAAGTTTAGCCAACGTTATTTTAGCTTGTTCAATATTTTGATTTAAATCATCTGATAATCCGTTATGACATTCAGAGGTTAATTTCTTTATTTCCTCAATAAATTTGGATAATCTTTAAGAATGATATTATCTATCCTCTTTATATTGTTTTTCTTTGGTGGCATAAATTTGTAAAAGGGTGAAAATAACATTAATTAAATGGAAAATTTCAAGAAATCTTAAGTTAAAGAATCTTAAATAAGTCTTATATGTAAATTTATAATAAACCAAAATAACAGTGAAACTGCCTCTCCCGAAGGCAAAAATTTGCTTAATATTACTTAAACATACCTTTTTTGAAATTTTCCTTACATTTATATTGTTTAATAATAATTTATTTCCAATTTAATCCAATTTTCATTTGAAAAATTTTACGGTTTTATTGACAAGCAATTTGACAAGTGTAAAAATATTTATTTTTCTTTCGAAACATAGACAATTTGTATTTGAAAAGATTTTATTCGATTCTTCCGTGTTTGAAACAAACTATTTTAAGAAAAATCGTTATCAATTTTATCGTTGAAAGATTTGATTTTTATTTTTGAAATTTGTACGCGTAAGATGACGTCAAAATCTTAAAAAAATTTTTGAATGTCAAATAAAAATGACGGTGGCATATGTTTGAATGGCTGTTTATATTGAACTTCAGCAGGCCTTGAACCAGTTTACAAGGACCAGCATCTCCACCATGTCGGGAAAGGGGATACATACTTGGTTTTTAGTTTCAAGTTTGCCCGGTAACCAGCTTATTCAAACATTTGCCATTCATCATAGATCGAGGTACACGACGCGTAGATAACCGAAGACATACAGCATAAATTCACCATCTGAAATGAAAGTATCTGTTGATTCCAAATGAATCAGCTGGGTCTTCCTTGCATTTGCATGGAAATCGTATGCAGAGAAATAATTTAGATGAGGTACATTCCGTGGCGTAGGTGGTTATTCGGTCATACACTAACTATTCTGGTCATATGCCGGTCCTACTATACAATGGGCATCTTATTGCTTGTTGTAACCCAAGGGAATTACGCGAACATATATTCTATGATTCGACAGGACCATAGAACGACAGAAAGTACCAGGCTCTACTCAATAGGAGAGCAGTGATGCACGCTTCACACTATTAGAAGCAAGCCACCTTTTTACTGGACTTATTCACCAGCGGTCCTTTACTGGACTTATTCACCAGCGGACCCTTTTGGCATGGGGCTATAATTATACTTTCACACAATCTCTGGCCACGAGAGAGGTGAAAGTCACTTACACACAAATCATATAAGGTTCAGATTTAAACTAGTATTAATACAAGTGAGACTCAGCTTTTTCTAGGTCAGCTGTTGACAACGGCACGCAACAGCAGCAACTCAGGACTGTAGCCGCTCATACGGCATCAACTACTCCGTGGAATCAAGCTTCTTAACCCACGCGTAACTATTGTACTTATTAGCTTGTGCTAATACTTAACGGTTATATACGTAGCACTAGATACAAACTTTTCGTATTAGAGAATTCCTGAATTGTAAGATATTTAGTAATATTCCCATGCGACACTGACATTTCCCACGTGACATTAGGAAACGAGATAATATTTGAATTTACCTTAAGAATAAAGAATTTATCAGTGGTCAAAGATCTTACCAAAGAGTCTTCAACATTGAGTTTATATCTCGCGATGGGAAGATATGCGACAAGTAGGTACAATGAAATGACATATTAATTAACATAAAATATTTTGACAACCCTATCACTTTTCTCTAAACCCCATACGTCGTATCTATTGACCCCGTATTCCGGGCAAATAGAAATTGACCAGTTTTGTGTCTTTTTCTCCTAAGTAGATAATAATTTGCCATTAAAATTGTAATTAGGTTGTAAAATAACATAAGACTCCCACAATGAAAGCATATTTATTTCCCTAAACTTAGAATATATATTACTAAAGTCGGTTTGAAAGTTCGGATTGTTTCTATTCACTCCGTTTTACGGTATAACACCAATAGCCCGCTAATATTACGATTCATTGTTTTTTTTTTAGAAAATAACGCAAAACAAGGCGGTATGGTCGAAAGACTTTAGCCTACCCGACATTCTTTCTTTTCTTGTCTTGACAACAAAACAACAAATTGCAACAAATTATTATTTTCGTTTTGTGCTATAAATATAAATAAACGTAGTGGTTATAACGTACCTATTGGTTATAATTATAATCTTTCCTGTACATTGTGATTTGATAACGCAGGCAGATAATTTTTGTTTCATATTTAAATGAAGTCAGTCGATTTCTTGGATTTCTATTTATTTGAAATGTTTAGTTGATGTAATGATGGAGGGAGTTTATAATGTACTGGATCCCTCCGCACAAGGGCTAACCTCAGAGTGTGACCTGCCTCTGGATATCGTGAAAGAGGACCCTGAGGATGTTGGTGAGTTGACATTCCGTTATATGAAATTACATATATCTTCACACAACTACTGTGTCTTATTACTATACATAGTAATAAGTGTCTATACACTAGAAGTTCATCTGAAACATTACAAAGCGAACAGTAATTATCATGTGTGTTCAATAATAACGCCCTATTAGGTATGCCAGTATATGTTCACAGGCTAACAGTCAATCTATCTATCTAATATTCTCTTTCATTCACTTACAGAAGATGTAGATAAAAACAGTCACATATCTGTAGACAATATGAAGGAAGAAATAGAGGAGCTTGTGGATATTGGTGAGTTTTAAACCTGCTCTATATACTATTTGCAAGCTCTAACATTACGGAAGATCTGAAGTACAAAAAATTTTGAAAATCGAGTAGGTAGTCAATTATCAAGGGCCGGGTGAGCTCGTTAGTATTGTGGAGTGGTAGCAACACTATTGTGTATGTTGTCTTTAGTTATGCACAACACTAGGCTCACACTCCGCCGGGTTTAATCGTTGTTTGCCTCCGTTTAGTGGAGTTGGTAGGTTTGAGCAAGGAAATAAAACTCTTTGTATAGTATTCTCTAACAAAAAATGGATGTGACATATTCTTTATATAGTCTAGGTTAAGTTATCACACACTTTTGTTGTTCTGGACTAACAGTTTGGTGTTTTATTTTAAAAATTAACAAATAGCCGAAACACGTAATTTAAGAAATTATGTGCTCCATTATATTGGAACATCTTGATGTGACCTTTGTTTACTGATAATTTGAAGAAGTAAAATATGCATTGTACAATAAAAACTACATTGAAAAATGTATTGGGCTAGCTTCGTGGAAACTAGGAATACTGAATAAGGTAAAGCAATTCTTTACACCACACCAGAGGTGTCTGCTGTACAAGACACAGATTAGACCCTGTGTCGAATACTGCCCTCACCTCTGGGACGGCTCTGCAAAGGTATTTGCTAGACACACGGGAAGGCTTGAGCCGCTAGCTCAGTGCCTAGCAATCGCTTCCTTGGCCGCATTCTACCATATTTATTACCACGGTGAGTGTTCTGAAGAGGTCTTCAAGATCCCACCCTCTTCCTTCCGATCTCGAACAATGCGTGCCGGTCAGAGATACCAATCCCACATATTGGATAGCATGTTCGCGAGAACTGAATGTTTTAAACGTTCATTTCTGTGCCTAACGATTGTGGTCTGGAACGCTTTGCCTGTGTACTTGTTTCCTCCCACATATAACCATGGGTTCTTCGCTAGACGTTCGTCGACTTATTATAAGTGTTTGGCGTGTTCAGTCATAAAAGAATTGGAATTGGAATTTTGCCAGCTCAGATGCATATTGCTAGAATTTCTAACCTCTGGCCAATTTCTAACCGAAACCAGAAACTAAAAACCTTGTCATGTCTTTGGACATAAATTAATATCAGAAAATAAATGTAAATTTTAATATAAAAAATGTTTTTTGATTGAGTATATATTTTTTTTTATTATTATTATATTTAAACGGCAGGCAGTTGAGACAACTGATAATAGCCTTATCCAGCTGTTAACTACTAGTTTTCATTTTGCAGATAAATATTTATCCAGTCGGTTCTTAAATTGATTGGTGTTGTTAGCGGTGATAACATGTTCAGGAAGCTTATTCCACGCTCTGACCACTCGGTTGCTCAGGAAGTGCTTGTGTGGATTATTATTGGAGAGACTGGTGCACAGCTTTAGAGAATGGCCTCTTAGATGGGTATTTTCGTTGCGTGTGAAGATGTTGTGCTCAAAGTTCTTAACATCGTAATGTCCAGTTAGGATCTTGTATGTTTCTAAAAGATCTCCACGGTCCCTGCGGTCCTTTAGGGATGTGAGGCTCAACACTTTTAGGCGTTCTTCGTAGCTGCGTTGTTTTAACGTTCTCGGTATTTTCGTGAAATCACGCTGTACCCTTTCCAGACATTCAATGTCCTTAACGAAATAGGGGCTCCAGACCTGAAAAGCGTATTCGAGAATCGGTCTCACAAAGGTTTTGTGTATTCGAAGCACCATATCGGGTGTGAGATTCCCAAACGATTTCCTGATCAAATAGATGAGAGTCTTTGCTTTCTTCGCATCTGACGTTATATGATCTTCCCACTTGAGGTCTTCCGCTATTTTTACTCCCAGGTATGTCTGCACGATAGTCTCATTCAGTGGAGTTGAGTTTAAAGTGTAATTTAAACGAGGGTTGCTCTTGCCTATGTGTAGCACAGTGCATTTTGAGGCGTTGAGGTTTAGGAGCCATTCCTTAGACCAGTTAGCTACTTTGTTTAGATCCTCTTGGAGTTGGTCATATTCAGTCAGCGGGTTCCCAAATATTTTGGTGTCATCTGCAAAGTTGCTGACATTACATCTTAGGTGTTGTGGGAGATCAAAGGTGTATATTATGTACAGCACTGGGCCCAGTACTGAGCCCTGTGGCACACCACTGTGTATATCTCGGTGTTCAGACATCGTGTCACCCACTCTCACCCGCAGGGTTCTTTGTCGTAAGAAAGCCTCGATCCATTTTAGCAGTGTCCCGCGTATTCCTACGAACTCCAACTTCTGTAGAAGTCTTCTAATTGGAACTTTATCAAAGGCTTTTTCGTAGTCTAGGTATAATAATATGTCGATGGGTTCTCTCTTATTGAAATGTTTAGTCCAGGTTGACAGGCACGCCAGCAGGTTGGACACTGTGGAGCGATGCGGACAGAAACCGTGTTGTTCCTCTGGTATGATTTCATGGCTGGCAATGAAGTGTCTGATATGCCTAACTATGATTTTTGCCATTACTTTACATACTACACTAGTTAGACTGATAGGTCTATAATTTGCTGGGTCCAATTTATTTCCCTTTTTATATATAGGCGTTACTGTTGCCGTCTTCCACATGTCAGGTAGGATTCCCGTATCATATGATGTCTGCATCATGATTGCAAGACTATCAGTGAGGTTACATTTTTGAAGTATTGATACAGGGATTTCATCAAGTCCTGGTGAAGCAGTTGCCTTCATATCCTTTATCGCTTGTCGTATTTTATCTTGTGTGAATGTTATTTCACCAATGGAGTCTACCAGTCTTTGTGATGTGTTTAACATAGGCAGCGGATCTGGCGGCTCTGTTTGGAAAACACTTGAAAACTGATCTGCAAATAAAGTAGCAATTTCGCGGGGCTCAGTTACAGTTTGGCCTTGTCTGTTGAGCAGAACAGATTGAATGTTAACCTTCGACGTCACTTGCTGCCTTATGTAGGATTTGTGCATATTTTGGCATTTTGATTGTGCATATTATTATAATCCGATGTCTAGTCATAAAAGAAGTACTTAATTGTAAATTTTTTATTATTATTCTTGATCAAGCAGGCAGTTGAAAAACAACTGATGGTGCTTGTAATTTAAGTCCTGCTGGTGCCTACTAATTTAAGTCTTGGAGTTTGAGATATTTTTGTCAAGTCTGTTCACGTTTTGGACTAAAATCACGTCCTCTGGTAGCTTATTCCACTCCATGACAACCCGATTGGTTAAGAATTTTAACATATTTGATTAAAACATTGCTTTTATTATATAAAATACACATGGACAATAATTATGTAATAAAAATATTATTATAATTATGTAAAATGCATATGTTATAGCCCTCACTAACTGTGATAATGAATCTACAATCTGTTCTCACTTGCAGAAACCAGTATTATTATATGGGGCTCCCATGTGGGGGGACAGACCCGAGAGACTGACGTCCAAAGTGTCTGTTTGAAGCAGACAGTTGAAGACGTTGGCCATCAGGATAATAAGAGGGTATAGTTCGCGAGGCCTAAGCTGAGCTTTGCATTTGTGTGAGTGATGACAAATAGTAGAGTAAAAAGGTTGTGTGTAGCTGTGTGTACAACACATGTGCATGCGCGGATCCACCATGGTGGGCAGTATGGACATGCCCACCACCTTCATTGAGAAAATGACGTCACATTTTCACGGTATTGAAATAAATTCTGGATTTGGTTATTATCTAGTTCAAAAAAGGTATTGTTACATTAAAATGTTAACACCATAACACCAGGATTTTTACTACGTTGAACGTACACTAAACAAAATCTGGGCAAAAGCGTCATTTATTTTGTAAACAATTTCTTTGTAGTAATGCATTATATCGATCACAAGCGAGTTCGTATTCCGACTCAAACTTGGCCGATTTTCGACTGGCCATGCCCACAACCTTTTTAACCGCGTCTGTTACACACACAAATGCCAAGCTCAGCTTACGCCTCGCGAACTATACCACGCGATCACACCCTGGCGACAGACGGATGGTCAGTGAAACCTTAGCGATAGGGTTGCCGTTTTACCCCTTGGGTACGGAATGTTGAAATGCTTCCTAAAAATCAGAGCTTAATACATTTTGGAATTTTGGAATTACATAAAGACTTTCCTTGTCTGTGGGATTTAACCCACAAGAACTATCTTTATTATATATATATATATATATATGTTCACTATTATTTTGCGCTCTCTCCGCGTCGTTCATTTGACGTCCTCCGTCGGCTGTTTCGCGAATGCGACTTAGCTGCATTTGGTGGGAACTCGGAAGGAATGCTCCACACGTACCAATTTGGTTGGATGGTCGGCTTGTCGGATGCGTCGGCGAGCCGACCACGTCCGACCAGTATTAATAATTATTATGTCGGGCCGACCGCCCTACACGTTCCAATTTGGTCGTGGTCGGGTGGTCGGGCCCGACCAAATCGGAGCGTCTGTTAGTAGTTAATATAATATCACAGGCTCGGTGTATCTCTTTGGTAGTGTAATGGGTATTGAAAAATACCCTTGACACCACCGGACTAAATCACCTCTGTTAAGTTGAAATGTGACACACTAAACAAGTGTTTGCTCAACAAGTAGGTAACACACTTGTATTAAAAAACCTAAGGTACATAGAAGTGTTACAGTTAATACAATATTTACATATCTACATTAAAACTTTCACATTATCATAAATATATAGAAATATTTTAGTGTGATTATGATAATCTATTATTTCATTCCTAGAGTATGATCCCCTGGCTTTACCAGGTAAGATTTATCACTGTATCTTTTTATATAATAATATATAATATGAAGAAGATATGATGAAGAAAGATGCAAGTGATCTTTGAAGTATTCTCGGTACTTACGACCTCCTTGAGTTAACACCACAAAGTTGGTTAACACGATGCAATACTTACAGCCACAGTAGCCTGAGAACATTGCTCTAAGTCCCGGTGAATACCCAGGATCGATCTGCTATGTTTCTTCACCAGATGTACCTACTCACAACGGCAACCGATCGATCGAGAACATCGTTTGCGCTGTTGTAGGTACTATCAATCTTTTAACTTGTTTAAACTTTGATTAATCTCTCTTAACATCTTTTAATTTGTTTAAACACTTTGTAACTTGTTTACATTAGTTGAAAACAATATTTATATAATTAAATTTACTAAGAAAATTTTTGACGTGGTTTTAACGACAAAAATTCGAACGCTATGACATTGAGAGTGACAGATTCCAGCCACTCCCAGCTCGCGAAAGTTGGATGAAAGTGACAGGTAACATAAGCTGAGACTAGGTATATGGTTCAGGTCTTAGATGGAAATGAAGCACAAACACAAATTTGAACACTATTTGCTATTTATTGAGAGAACTTAGAAATTCGTGCCGATCGCAGCGGCAGTTACTGGACGATTATATTAAAAGCTACGTACCCCCACATATTCAAATATAAAAATTACAAATCTATGTCGCGTCGCTTACATAGCCCCCTAGTGCTGTGCTATAGGGGTTGACACAGCACTCTATTCCATTGGAATTCTAGCGACGCGTGATACAGATCTCTTAAGACTACCCATTTGCGTTTTCACCTGTACTACTCGTACTTTGCCGTCCTCCCCGGGAAGGACATCCTCAATTATACCTCGCGCCCACACGTTACGTGGCATACTCGGGTCAAGAATAAACATTACGTCCCCAATTTGGAGTGGTCTTTGTCCATCTTTGGTCCATTTTTGACGTGGTATCATCTCAGGTAGCACTTCAGTGACCCACCTTTTCCAAAACATATCGGCCAACCTCTGTGCTATACGCCTTTGGCGACGTAAAAATCTGAGTAAAAGTCTGAGTCGTCAAAATTCCCTACCTGCGGTAAATTGGATGCTGAACCGAGTAGAAAGTGATTGGGTGTAAGCGATTCCTTGCTGTTGGCTTCGACCAACGGACCTTCACCTTCAGCGGACGGCCGTTCACAATGGCTTCTACTTCAGCCAAGAGCGTATTGAACACCTCTTCCCTAGGCGCTCTCTCTTTAAGTGTCACGTTCAGTGCCACCTTGACACTGCGGGTTAAACGTTCCCAAGCCCCCCCCCCAATGGGGACTTGCGGGGGGGATGAAATTCCAGCGAGTGCCATGAATACCAGCGGTAGTCTGTAAGTACTGCTCATCAAGCTCAGCGACGGTCTTCTTCAGTTCTACGTCTGCACCTCGTAAGTTGGTACCATTGTCTGAGTACAACTGGGCCACCCACGCCGCGAAGCCATTCGTCTAAGAGCCATAATGAGTGAGTTGGTGGTAAGTAAAGCCACTGTCTCTAAATGTATTGCCCTAATGGTGAGACAGGTGAAACGAACTCCGTACCGCTTCTCTCTTCGTCTCCCTATTGTGACCTCCATAGGTCCAAAAAAATCGACCCCGCAATGGGTAAACGGTCGTTCGTGATGAGCTACCCTGGCAGCAGGTAAGTCTCCCATTTTAGGCATTTGCGGTCTAACCTTACGTACCCTGCATAACATACACTTTGCTGTTATTTCTTTCACAGTAGGTCTCAATCGAATTAACCAATATTTTTGTTTTAGGTTATTTACTACCATCTCCTGATTGGCGTGAGCTACCTTCACGTGATAATGTCTCACAATTAACTTGGCCACTTGATTACTCCCATCTAAAATTACAGGGTGCTTCAAGTCCAGAGGAACATCAGCCGTGACACCTATACGGCCACCCACACGCATAACATTCTGTTCATCAAGAAAGGGCGACAAGGTAAGTAATTTACTATTTTTATCTAAAAATTGTCCATTTTTTATTACAGTTATGTCAGCTCCAAAGGATTGATGTTGAGAAAACCGCAGAAGCAGATTTTCAGCGTGTGTCATAATGGTACTCGTATATTCATCTACTTTCTTCTTCTGACATCTATATATAAATTGCAACACCTTAGTGGTACTTCTGAGCAGACGTATCCAAGTCGAAAAACGCATCGGATCCGGTACAGACGCGTGCTCAGGTAAGTATTCTTTATTTACAATATTTCCTATATATTCCATATCTATTTTCTTTATAAGAGAAACTACTTTGCTCGGAGGCCACGAACTTTCATTCTTATATAAAAATTGAGGTCCGTTAAACCACTCACTTTCGAGCTGGAGACTATCATAATTCTCACGAGTAGCCAAATCTGCAACTTTCAAAGCCGTAGGTACGTATCTCCACTCTTTTATTTGCGTTAACTCATCTATTTCACCCAAGCGGTGAGCTACATAAGCTTTATATGAACGTGTGTTATTGTGTATCCATTGTAACACGGTTGTGGAATCACACCAAATATAGCGACTAGTTGACTTAATTCGATGTGTGGACTGTATAGTATTCGCTAATCTAGCAGCTGAGATTATGTGGCACCTTTAAATAGTATTTGACTTTTTTTGTGAATAACAGAGATTCATAATTTTTAAGTTCACTTTGTCCACACATGGTCACGTACTGCCCTTGCCCTCTTTTTATTGTTGTAACAGAATCCTTGTTGTTTCGTGAGTTTTTCTTGCCAGGTTCTTTCCTCACAGGCTCTACCTATTGCCTTGCGAATCTGGCGGTAAATGTAAATGTAGAATAGAATGCATTTTCTTTTTTTGACGTTCATAAGTGTTACTTTGTGACCTACATGAATCAAGATATTTTGATTTTTTTATTTTGATTTTGATAATATAGCCGCCTGCAAATTCAGTCTAGGTACTGTGACAGATTTGACAGGTGTACCTCGACATTTACTCGCTACGAAACAAACCCTAATTTGTTTATTATTGTCTAACCAACGCCAGTAAGCAACCGCACACATAGCTTGCTACGACGCATCACAAAATATGTGCAGTTGTAAAGAGTTATAATAACTGGTTTCACTAACGAGCCGGTCGGCCAGTATATTATTATGTTCGTGTGTAGCTATAGCCGCGCTATTCAATGAAGCGCCTAACAGCTGTTGTGAGTCACCTACGACGCAGTGGATGCATAACATCGAGGTATTCGTATGTCACTATTTTTTTTAAATAATTTTAACTATTTAAACCATTTTGTACATACATTTTCAGTTATTTTTTGATCCCAATTAATATTTAGTTTCCACGTTTCCTGAAGTATTATTTTACCATTAATTGTAAACGGTGAGAGAAACCCGTAAACATCAAACAATGACATAATGACCTGTAATAATTCGCGTTTCGTAGGACATTTAATTCCATTAATTATATCTGTAGGTATACGTTTGAAGTGACAAAACCTAAAGTATTGTAACGCCATCTCGTAGCGAGTAATAAGACTACCAAATTCAGCGCCATCTAGTAGCAAATCGCGGTACTACTACGTAACGCCTTTCTGGAATATTCTCTCAAGGTAACTTCTACGTAATGCGTTTCTCGGGACATCTAGAAGGTTCGGGAGAGTGACAGAGTGTTCGCGATGATTCTCGGCTGAAACTTCTAGACCAATGAACGCCCTATATATGCCGAGCGCTTGAGCGGGAGATCATCAGTATTTCCAGAACGATAATACGAGTTATACCTGCGAGTTTAAGTGCGATTAAAAGTGTTCAGTGAAGCTTATAGTGAAGTGTAAATTAGTGGTCTAATAAATAAAGTGTTTTGTGGTAGTTTGATCGGCATTTTTAATTCCGTAGAACCCCGGCTCGTAACAATTGGTGTCAGAAGTGGGGATTTGGACAATGCCGGTGTTACCGAAAGAAGACACAGAGGGCGTCCGTACCAGGGGTCAGCGCCAACAGGAGTTGGACAGCAGGCGCTTCGGAGGTAATACGCCGGAGAGGTTGGGTGGTCAGCAGCAGCCAACGGTGGAAGCTGGCCCGCCCACGGTATCTCCAGCGCCAGCACCTCCAGACTTTGCTGCGCTGATGGCGATGCTACAGGAGCAAGCCCGTCGCCAGGAGGAGCAGGCCCGCCACCAGGAGGAGCAAGTCCGTCGCCAGGAGGAGCAGGCCTGCCACCAGGAGGAGCAAGCCCGCCGGTTGGAAGAACAGCTGCTGCGGGACAAGGAGGAGTAGGCACGCCGCCAGGAGGAGCAGGCACGCCGCCAGGAGGAGCAGGCCCGCCGGTTGGAAGAACAGCTGCTGCGTGACAAGGAGGAGCAGGCACGCTGCCAGGAGGAGCAGGCACGCCGCCAGGAGGAGCAGGCCCGCCGGCTGGAAGAACAGCTGCTGCGCGACAAGGAGGAGCAGGCACGCCGCCAGGAGGAACAGACGCTCCTCATGAAAGATCTTCGAGCGACTTTTGGCAAGGAGATGAATGTGATGAAGGATCAAGTTCATCATGTTGAGAACCGCATCACGGAAGCCGAAACTCGGATTGAAGATGTAAAAAACCAGATTACAGAGGCTCGAGCACGAACGACTTGCGAAAAAGTATTCGTATCGTCATCGACAAACAATTGTATGACATTTGTACAGCGCCCCTATCGTGCGTGAAAGTAATATTCCACCAATAGCTAGTTGCGCGTACGCACCGCCCTATAATTAAACTAGCCAATTACAGATAGGTAAACAAATCGTAGGTACAACATAAGTATAGGTATTTAAACTAGTTCCTATTGTCTAAGCCACGCCTACCTAAACCTGTTTGTATCGGAATATTCTAGGTACTTGTATCCATTAATATATAAGCGAATGCATTTCAATAATAAATATTCATTCATTCACATACTGTTACAGTAAGCGTTTCAATATACCTCCCAACAACCACTACATTAATGATTCTCCTTACATATAATAAAAATCTCACCGTTGGATATATTTTTTTTGGGATTGTCAAGTCAAAATACTTAACCCCTATTATCTTCCTTAGCTACCCGAATTGAAACTTCTCGTATCGATATATGTGGGAGACTCGGCAAAATAAAGCTACTTACGAAAAATGAGCTTGATGGTAGTTCATTTTATATTACTAATTAGTATGTACTACAACTTTTGATCGTCAGACTCTGATAACCTACCAGACAAATTTTAAGACAAAGTGACTGTTATATTATATAAATATTAAACAATCCACAGTAAAAAAATCAGCTCGCTGGTAATCATATTTTATGACCTCGTAATCCATACATGTTCGGAGCGGGGGACTCTGGTACCATACCACATATTTGGTCGGACAAATAAACATTTCAATAATGTTAATGATTCTCTTCCCATATAATAAAAATCTCCGTTGGTAATATTTTTTTTGAGATCGTCAAGTCATCATACTTAACCCCTATTATCTCCCTTAGCTACCCGAATTGAAACTTCTAAATATGTGGGAGACTCGGCAAAATAAAGTTACTTACGAAAAATGAGCCTGTTGTTAATCAATAAGTTTCAATGTTCTACGGCCTGCGTACTATATGCATCATTTGGTTTGCTATTAATAATGGCGAAGGTGCCAATATGTAGCTACAAAATCCATGAGTCCTATATGCTACTTGTTACCCCGGTAATATGTTTCTAATTACGAAGAAAAGCCAGCGGAGCTGCGGTAATAATCAGCTATAGAAGCTGAACTGTTTCATGGTTATAACTTTATGAAAATCAAAAAAGAACTGCGTATAACTAAAAATTACGTACCTATTGATTCCAATTTACAATAGCGACAATGGCGCCGTACTCTTCATGTACTACCTACTTAATAAAGTAATTATCTTAAAGTGGACGATTATTCTATGCGATTCAACCAAAAACCAAAGACTAAAGAAACTTCGTGTACGCACGAGTGAAATTTGTACGAAAACGCATCAAAAGTGAGCGTTGCCTAAGAGTCCCAAGTCTACCTCACCTGCAAGTGGTACACCTGCCGATCAATAGATGAGGCTCGGACAAAGATAAAAGCTCGTGATAAGCGGCAATAGGCTCGACACCTATTGCGTAGGACCAACGAAGTTACTGGTGAAATATGAGCGTATAACATGCCTCTGCCTACCCCTTGACGAAACGGGCGGGATTTAATGTTGTATTTTAAAATATATTTTGTGATTCGAATTTTATCAAATAACAGGATGCAAGAAGATTTATTTGACATTCTTTTATTCAGATGTGCGTCATCATGAAGGAGAGACTGAAGTACAGGACGTCATCGTAGGACCGAGCCCCTGTACGACTCACACTGTTGAAGAAAGTTCCACTCACCACAAGTTAAGTAGCGCAAATACAAATAGCGCTGCTGACGATAATAATGTTAAAATAGAAATATCTTCAAATGAAATGAGCTCAATCCGAAGTACTAAGAGTTCAAAGGACACTAATCAATTCTCATGCAATATTTGTCAGAAACGTTTCACTCGTAAATCTCATCTCATGAGACATGTCCGCACACACACTGGTGAGAAACCTTATAAATGTAGTGATTGTATGAAGTGTTTTAGTGGCCAGAGTAATTTAATAACGCATATGCGTACACACACTGGTGATACACCTTATAAATGTAGTGATTGTATGAAGTGTTTTAGTGATAACGATAGTTTAATAAAGCATATTGGCACACACACTGGTGAGAAACCTCATAAATGTACTGATTGTACGAAGTGTTTTAGGCAAAAGGGCAGTTTAATAAGGCATATGCGTACACACACTGGTTATAAACCTTATAAATGTAGTGATTGTATGAAGTGTTTTAGTATAAAGAATAGTTTAATAACGCATATACGTACACACACTGGTACGAAACCTTATAAATGTAGTGATTGTACGAAGTGTTTTAATCAAAAGGGCAGTTTAATAACGCATATGCGTACACACACTGGTGCGAAACCTTATAAATGTAGTGATTGTACGAAGTGTTTTAGTCAAAAGGGCAGTTTAATAACGCATATGCGTACACACACTGGTTATAAACCTTATAAATGTAGTGAATGTATGAAGTGTTTTAGTATAAAGAGTAGTTTAATAACGCATATACGTACACACACTGGTGCGAAACCTTATAAATGTAGTGATTGTACGAAGTGTTTTAATCAAAAGGGCAGTTTAATAAAGCATATGCGTACACACACTGGTTATAAACCTTATAAATGTAGTGATTGTATGAAATGTTTTTATCAAAAGAGTAATTTAAGAAACCATATGCGCACACACACTGGTGAAAGGCCATATCAGTGTAGTGATTGTAGGAAGTGTTTTAGGTTTAAGCGCAATTTAATAAGGCATATCTGTACACACTGGTGAGAACCCTTATAAGTGTAGTGATTGTACGAAATGGTTTAGTAACAGGCGTAATTTAGTGCGACATATCCGTACACACATACGTACCAAAACACCGAGGAAAACTCAAGTACAATTACCAACAAGTGACTCGGTGAGAACCAGAAGTCGTGCCGTTTCTAAACTCTGAGATCTTTTAATCCATCAAAAAATTGAAATCTGCTAAAAGTCCAAGAAAAGATGGTATTCCCAATGACGTTATCAGAGCAATTATCGACCCACTGACACCCATCTTGACAGATCTGTTCAACAATATTCTGAGCTCTAGCCACATACCCAAAGAGTGGGAAAACTCAACAATTACCCTATTATACGTAGGTCACACTATAAGTTTTGCGTAACTTAAAAAAAATCAACATGTTAAAACCAAAATATTATGTTTATTGCTTTTCAAAATACTCTCCTTTACATTTTAAACCTTTTTTTCATGCGATCGAAGCCTTTTTTAAAACAGAAGGACCACAGATCTGAAGGCGTGTTTGCTACGTGCTGATTGAACGCTATCACTGCCTCTTCGAAGTTGGTAAAAGTGAAACCTCTCATCAAATCTTTGATTTTGGGGATAATACAGAAATCACAGGGTGCTAGGTCGGGGCTATGCGCAGGATGGGTGACGAGTTGTACTTTTTCGGAAGCTAAAAATTACTTTGTTTAATTGGCCGTGTGTGAAGAAGCGTTGTCATGATGTAGGAGAACGCGGCTTTTGGGTCGTCTTTTGCGAACTTTTTCTAACACCCTGGGTAAACAAATGATAGAATACCACTCGGCATTAACACTCTTTTGATCTTCATGTGGAATTGTACAGATTGGACCCGTAGCTGAGAAAAAAAACGCGATCATTTTTTTACCAACGTTTCTCGCCTG
The DNA here is from genome assembly GCA_963556515.1 of Nudaria mundana. NCBI lineage: Eukaryota > Metazoa > Arthropoda > Insecta > Lepidoptera > Erebidae > Nudaria > Nudaria mundana. The sequence continues at coordinate 14,629,298 of OY748296.1, forward strand.
CCTCACCTTTGTTGGCTTGTTCTCATTTTCAAACACCCATTCACAAGATTGCTGTTTTTTTCGGATTCAAAACAATAAATCCACGTTTCGTCTCCTGTGACAATGTCATAAACAGCATTAGAATATCCGTGGTCGTACTTCAGTAGCATCTGTGAGCACCATTCCACGCGAGCCTGCTTCTGCTCTGCTGTCAGTTCATGAGGGATCCAACGACAACAAAGTTTGCGATCTTTCAATTCTTCGTGTAAAATTTTCTGGATTTGACTCGTACCAATCCCCAATAGTCCTTGAATTGTCTTATAGGTAATCCGCGGGTTTTCTTCAATTAACCACTTAAAAAGTAGTCACATTATTTTCGTTGACGGCAGTTGAAGGCCGCCTTTCACGAAATTCGTCATGTAAAGAACCTCGACCTCTCTCAAATTCAGCAAACCATCGCCTCACGGTGTTCAAACAAGGTGCTTCTCTCCCAAAAGCATGTTGAAGACGAGTGGCACAGTCTTGCGGAGAGAGAACTTTTAAAATCATAAAAAATCATCGCTCTAAAATCTTTTCGACTTAATTACATTTTCGTTGCATACGTAGAACTTTGATGTGTGATAAACAACAATTGACAAATGATTTCCCGCCAATTGTTTTATTTTATTACTAAGAAGGTTGCAACGTTTAAAAATATATAACATTCGAAATTCAAATAGTTCCGATTAGCTAGAAGTGCAAAACTTTTAGTGTGCCCCATGTATAAGAAAGGTAACCATTTGGATATTGGCAACTACAGGCCAATAAGCTTATTACAAACTAAATACAAAATATTCACAAGTGTTCTGCTGAGAAGAATAAGAAACAAGCTGGAACAACACCAACCTAGAGAACAGGCTGGAATTAGGCCAAAATACTCAACTATGGACCATATTTTTACTCTGACGCAGATTGTTGAGCGCTACAATGAATAAAATAAAGAACTCTACATCGCCTTCATTGACTCTTGCAAGGCTTTCGATACAATTTCACATAAAGCACTAGAGTCACGAGGAGTTAACACGAAGTACATAAAAATACTAAAAAATATCTACGAGAATAGTACGGCCTCAGTACGAACGGAGCGCATTGCAGAGTCGTTTCAAATACTGCGAGGTGTAAAGTAGGGTGATCCAATCTCTCCAAACCTTTTCACAGCGCTGCTAGAAAATATATTTGGCACACTTTATCCACACTGGAACGGAAACGGTATCAATATCAATGGGGAGCTGCTAAATCATCTTCGTTTTGCCGATGACATCGTAATTCTGAGTGAAAGTCATACTGAACTAACTTACTTGATCCAAACACTGAACTCAGCAAGTATCGAATGTGGATTAGAAATAAACGTTAAAAAAACATGCATCTTAACAAATGGCGCAAAAATACCTACACAAGTCACTGGACTAGATATAAAGTATGGGGTAGTAGAGGATCAGAATATATGTTTCCGCGATCAGACACTAACAGAAGTAGACAGAAGAATTAGGCTGGCCTGGAACAAGTATTGGTCCCTGAAACATATATTTAAGGCAAAAGTTCCTATAGCGCTTAAGAAAAAATCCATGGCGGTCTTTCCGACTTTGCTTTATGGTTTCCAAAATTGGATACTGTCATCGAAGGTTTTAGGAAAATTACAAGTATTTCAGAGAGCAACTGAACGAAGCATGCTGAATGTTAAACTAAAAGAGATCGCATAAGAAACTCGGAGATAAGAGACAGGATTCAATTAGTCGACGTAGCCACACTAGCTTGCAAACTAAAATGGAGATGGGCGGGTCACGTAGCGCGCACATCAGATGGCAGATGGACAGAACGAGTCCTACACTGGTACCCGCGCGATGAGTCTGCCCGACGCGCGCGAGTCCGTCCTCACCAGCGCTGGAGGGCCGACATCGAGGATTTGGCTGGCGTCACATGGACGCAACACGCGGAATACCGGACTTTGTGGAGATGGATGGAGGACGCCTACACCCAGAAATGGGTTTCCAAATGACAGGATTGAAGGCATGCTAACTACCTGTCAGTCAAGTCAGTGACACATTGAGTGAAGACATTTAATAAATAGAATTTATTGAATAGAAATTATTAAATGGAAAACTAACATAGGTATAATTAAAATGATATATGTATTTTTTTTATTTTTTTGTCTTTATTGGGACATTTAACAGTTACACGTTATGACTATTAAGTCATAAGATATATAATATCTTAATACATGTTAAACACTTGGGTAAACGTATAACCCACACCAATATCCATGTGATATATGTATGATTATAATGTAATAATATATGAATGTAATAGGTACGTAATAATTAATTGGTAAATTTATTTTGAAATGCATGCAATTTTGATCTATACTTATTTAATGTGAATTTTGATTAAGTGCAGAATAGTTATTTAATACTAAATAAAGAAATAGATAAATATTTTAATTAAATTAAAATTAATAATTGTTTATAATGATGATTAAATAAATATATAAATATTACACAAATAATACAAGTAAATGTCAAGAAGTTTATCATTATGAAATAGGTAACATAATATATATATATATATATATATATATATATATATATATATATATATATATATATATATATATATATATTTATATATTTTTTTTTCTTTTTTTTTATATTTGGTTCGCCAAATTGACGCCGCCCGCCTGGTGGTAAGTCGTGACGACGTCTAGCGATTGTGGGCCACTCTCACAGCACACATTACTATTGACCTACTGATGTGCCTCTTCACGCTCCGCTTAAAGAACCCAGGATTATATGTGGGAGGAAACACGTGCACAGGCAGGGCGTTCCAGGCCACTATCGTTCGGCAGAGAAACGAACGTTTAAAACGTTCGGTTCTCGCGAACATGCTATCCACTGTGTGGGGGTGGCATCTCTGCCCGGCACGAGTCGTTCGGGATCGGAAGGAAGAGGGTGGGATCAGATTGAAGAGCTCTTCAGAACACTCGCCGTGGTAAATACGGTAGAATGCGGCCAAGGAAGTTATTGTTCGGCGCTGAACTAGCGGCTCAAGGCTTCCCGTTACCTCCGGACAATCTATAATACGGATAGCCCGTCGCTGCATAGCGTCGAGAGCGTCCAGCAGATACTTCGCGGAGCCGTCCCAGAGGTGAGAGCAGTATTCGACGCAGGGTCTAATCTGCGTCATGTACAGCAGACACCTCTGGTCCGGTGTAAAGAATCTCTTTACCTTATTCAGTATTCCTAGTTTCCGCGAAGCTAGCCCTATACATCTTTCGATGTAGGTTTTATTATTGAGCTCTCGACGAACGTCTATGCCAAGGATATCAAGGTTGTCCTTTATTGCTAATAATGCATTCTGAAGAGAGGGTAGGGGAAGGAAAGGGGATTTCTTCGCAGTAAATGCACACGCCTGTGTTTTGCGGGCATTGAACTCGACCAGGTTCTCGGTACCCCATTGAGAGATACTGTCGAGGTTACGGTCGAGATCAGCCACGAGTCGTCGTCTCTCCTCCTCAATCTCAGATCGCCCCGCCGTCGGACGAACCGAGTAACTCCCGTGCAGTGTGTCATCTGCATAGCAATGAATGTTCCCGAGGGATAGCATATCATTGATATGCAGAAGAAAGAGAGTTGGTGATAGTACGGACCCCTGCGGTACCCCGGCATTCACTTGCAAGAAGCGAGAAGCCTGGCCATCGCAGAGGACCCGCACTCGGCGCTCGTTTAAAAAGCTGGCAATCCAGCTGCACAGTTGAGGAGGTAGACCATATGCCGGAAGCTTGGAAAGGAGCGAAGCATGCCAGACCCTATCGAAGGCTTTGGCGATGTCCAGGCTAATAGCCAAGGACTCGCCGTGCCTTTCCATAGCCCCACCCCAGACATGCGTTACGAATGCCAGAAGATCACCCGTTGATCGCTTTGGCCTGAAGCCGTATTGTCGATCATTGATTAGCGGGTGATCCTCTAGGAATTGCATGAGCTGCTTATTTATAAGGAGCTCAAGCACCTTGCAAATGACTGAGGTGACAGCTATGGGTCGATAGTTGCCTGGATCGGACCGATCCCCTTTCTTGGGGATCGGTTGTACGTTCGCCTCCTTCCAGACCTCCGGCACGAGCCCTGAAGAGTATGACAGGCGGTACAGACGCGTTAATACTGGAGACAACTCAGCTGCACATTTTCGTAGCACCACCGCCGGAATGCCGTCAGGGCCACTGGCTGTCCGCGTGTCGGGTGACCGCAGCACTGCCCGTACATCACATTGCCTGATAACAATATCAGGCACTGTGTGGCCACAGTTGGCGATGGCGGGGGGCTGCAGGCCACGGTCGTCGACCCGGGAATTAGCCGCAAAGAGGTCTGCGAGCATATCCGCTTTCTCTTGGGCTTTGTGAGCCAGTGTTCCATCTGGGTAACGCAGCGGTGGCAGCGAGGGCTGACAAAAGTTAGATTGCACGGCTTTGGCCAGTTGCCAGAATCCACGGCTGCCCGTGGGATGGGAAGTGAGCTCCTGACCAAGCCGCGCGACGCGCTGGGCATCCGCTCTCTTAAAGGCCCTCTTACTCGACTTTGTGGCCCGGTTGTACGCTGCTTTGAGGTGGCCCACGTTTGGGTCGCGCACAGCCCGGGCCCTGATCTAGGCGCGATATGCCGACTGTTTTTGTCGAACAGCTTTGGCACAATCTCGCCCGAACCAGGGACGGGCTCTGCGGATACTGGCGACATCAGTGAAAGGGATGTAATAATCCATCCCTAAACTGATCTCGCCAGCAATAGCAGAAGCACTATCCGAAGGAGCCTTTCCTACAAAGCAGCGCTGGCTCCAGGGGACGGACGCATAATAATCGCGTAGACCGTCCCAATCCGCTGACGAGTAGTGCCATAGTCGTCGTGACGTTTGTACAGGACGTGCAGGTGACACCTTCATGCCAGCGTGAACAACACAGTGGTCGGAACTACCCAGTGGGGCTCCTACCGAAACACTGTAATGGGCTGGGCGACTCGTCAGCAGTAGATCCAGCAGAGCGGGCGCGTGATCTGACCTGTCTGGTATCCGGGTGATCCCGCATACCATCTGGGTCAGACCGTGGGAGAGAGCGAACGCATGGGCGGCTCTACCCGCATGATCAGTCTTGAGGGACCCCAGCCATTCAATGTGATGGCCATTGAAGTCCCCCAGAAATACTAGGTCAGCGTTCGGGAACCGCACCTGCGCTTCATCAGCCGTCTCGCTGAGGTACTGGAAGAGCTTTGTTGTCTCAGAATCCCCTGTGTGGGATCGGTAGACGCACACGTAGATCTGGCTCATAGAGCCATGCAGCCAAAGGACGGAATTGGAGGGGTTCTCTAGGCAGCGCAACCGGCGGCAGCAAACATCCGCCCTAACGAACACGCACACCCCTGCTTTGTCTCGAAATTGTTCCTCGATGACATAGCCGGGGTAACACAGGTAAGACGTGTCGTCAGGGCGGCGTATTTGTGTCTCCGTGAGGAACATCACAGCGGGCCGTGCCGTCTCAAGGTGGTGGTGGACGGTATCGAGGTTCGCATGGAGTCCACGGACGTTAGTGAACTCCACCTCGAAATGTGAAGTTGTGGGGTTTCCTAGGGCCGCTGTGTAACGTTTATTTCTTTTTTGTTGCACTGCCATTGTAGATTTTGAAGAAGAAGCGTTAAGACAGGGCGACATTTGGTGCAGCAGTAAGTGACAAAGCGCAGGGGCTAGCTTTGTCTAGAACCGTGTGGTTAGGTCGGAGCCGACTCGCCGGACGGAAGGGCTCCCAAACCCCCCTGATGCAAGGCCGCCGCTACCCCACACCGGTTACCACCCGGAGCGGCGATCCCACATCAGGATTATGCGCAACATGTGGGGCAGCCTCCTGGGGTGGTTGGCCCCAGGCGGGCATGACTGTGTTGCGGGCGGCCGCGGCAACGCCGTTGCTAAGGGTCTCCCTGGCCGGCGAATCGACCCACACCACCCACACTAGACTCCGTTTCGCCCCCACTGGTCCCATGCCTGCTGCACCATACATCGCCCCGGGCCCGGCGGTGCAGCTGCTGAACCCCTAACGCAACCCAGCCTGGGCTGGGTTACTTGGGGGGCTTTAGCACAGCTGCACGGTGGTACCCCCCCGGACCAACACTGTTGTACCACCTGGTACCCACGTAGGGGCCGAAGCCACTCCATAGGTACCGTAAATTAACGAGCCTCGTCCGTTTATCAGCAGGTCGCTGGGGCCCTAAAGATGTTGGTAGAGCCCCTTTGCACCCCAAAAGTAATTAATGTAAGTACGTATAGATTGTATTTTAATATTAAGTTATTAGGAAATAAAAGGCTAATATTATTATTATTCCATTTGTTACAATTATTTTCTTAACATGATAATAATGCCACCAAATCTTGGTGTTTCAGTGTAAATAGCTTGAGGTCATCCATATACATGGGGCACACTAAAAGTTTTGCACTTCTAGATAATCGGAACTATTTCAATTTCGATGTTATATTTTTTTAAACGTTGCAACCTTCTTAGTAATAAAAAAAAACAATTGGCGGGAAATCATTTGTCAATTGTTTTTTATCACACATCAAAGTTCTACGTATGCAACGAAAATGGAATTAAGTCTGATAAAAAATAATGTGGCTACTGTTAAGCGGTTAATTGAAGAAAACCCGCGGATTACCTATGAGACAATTCGAGGACTATTGGGGATTGGTATGAGTCAAATCCAGAAAATTTTACACGAAGAATTGAAAGTTGAATTGAAATGAACTGACAGCGGAGCAGAAGCGGGCTCGCGTGGAATGGTGCTCACAGATGCTACTGAAGTACGACCGAAACGTGGATTTATTGTTTTGAACCCGAAATAAAACAGCAATCTTGTGAATGGGTGTTTGAAAATGAGAAGAAGCCAACAAAAGTGAGCCGGGCGAGAAACGTTGGTAAAAAAATGATCGCGTTTTTTTTCTCACCTACGGGTCCCATCTGTACAATTCCACTTGAAGATCAAAAGAGTGTTAATGCCGACTGGTATTCTACCATTTGTTTACGCAGGGTGTTAGAAAAAGTTCGCGAAAGATGACCCAAAAGCCGCGTTCTCCTACATCATGACAACGCTTCTTCACACACGGCCAACAAAACAAAATCATTTTTAGCTTCTGAAAAAGTACAACTCGTCACCCATACTGCGCATAGCCCCGACCTAGCACCCTGTGATTTCTGTATTTTCCCCAAAATCAAAGATTTGATAAGAGGTTTCACTTTTACCAACTCCGAAGAGGCAGTGATAGCGTGCAATCAGAACGTAGAAAACATGCCTACAGATCTGTGGTCCTTCTGTTTTAAAAAATGGTTCGATCGCATGAAAAAATGTTTATAATGTAAAGGAGAGTATTTTGAAAAGCAATAAACATAATAATTTGGTTTTAACATGTTGTTTTTTTAAGTTACGCAAAACTTATAGTGTGACCTACGTACATCAGGTGAGAAATGACCTCACCCCCTCTACGAAACCGATAGCCTAGCCCTGAATCCTTCAGCAATGTGCTAAGTGGATTCAGTGCTAAACAGAACCACAATGGACTCAAACTGTCGCCCTGGAACATACCACTCTCAATCCTTATCAAGTCATGCGGATCAAAAGTGCACTCACCACTACCTGGTTGACAAAGGACTTTAGTCTACTGCCCCATACACGAGACTAAGAAGGATTTAAGAGTCTGATTAAATTTATACAACTCTAAAAATCCTCCCCAGCCATGAATGAGTCACCGAATCACACGCCTTCTTGTAGTCTATCCAGGCAGTAGAGAAGGCGCCCCTACTCCGCTCAACCTGTTGGTTAATGGCCATGTCAATAAGGAGTAACTCCTTAGAACCATGTGACCCAGCCCTACATCCATTCTGAGCACTATCTAAGATATTATTTGGCACATGTGAATTTAATTTAGTTCTCAGAATAGATGTAAGGAGCTTGTAGATGGTAGGCAAGCAAGTGATAGGTCTGTAGTTCTTAGGTTCCGTGGTACTACCTTATTTATGGAGCAGGAAGTTGATGCCAGTGGTCATGAAAGCGGGTAAGGAACCAAACTCGAGGGCTTCTTGATACTGTGTTGCCAAGCGTTCATGCGAACTACGAATCCACTTTATCCAAAAGTTGTGCAATCCGTCCGGCCCAGGACTTTTCCAGTTCGGTGCCGTACGCATTGCACAACTAACGTCTTCGGAGTCTATTGTAATAGACTCCATGGGCTCGATGTTATCGCATTCACGCTCGACAACACTGATCCAGTTACCCTCCGAATGTTCGACGGGCACCGACTATATGTCACGCCAAAATTGATTCATGGCGTGAGCATCTGGCAGTTGTCCCATCGCTCAAACGTTGTTTAGTTCCCTCCCACACACGGTACACCTTCCTTTGATCGCTTTGGAAGATACGATTACGATTTCATTACTAATAATACTAATTATGTAGATGTATCTCCAGAGCATAATAGTTTACATTAAATTAGCGTAGTTACGTTTAAATTTAAATGATCGTACTGGTTTTATTTCTCAATTTCTGGTGAAACCTAAGCTTTCAGTAGAGTTAACGTTTGATTTTCAGTAATAATACTTTTTTATAATATTTTTTTATTTTCTTCTCTCACACAGAAATGTTGTTATATGAATGAAAACTTAATCTAGATGTACATTGGTAGGCTTAGTCTATGTGAGAGACTGGCATCTGTACTAGGAGACCTGTATGACAGATTGCCAGCCTCTCCATATTGGGATTTCTCTAGCAGAGGACTGGCTGGAGTGCTTTATTAAAACCGCAGTTTGTATCGTCACATAGTAGTATTAATATAATCTTTTTTATAGTCTTACATTTTACCGATCTCACTACTTGTAGCCTCGCCATCTTATACTACAGACCACAGATAATGTCACACTAGGGATGGGGTAAATAGTGATGTTCCCAACACTCCAGACTCTGGGCAGATAGTGTTTCTTAAAGGTACAAACAGATCAAAAAGTAGAATTCAACAGGAGTATGTATGAAATGTATTTTGGATGATTTAAGCAAGCTAAAAGAATGTGTGTGTGTGTGTTTGTGTGTGAGTGTGTGTAATTATGTTAGTACACCTGTGTATGTGGGATTAATGATTGTTGCATGTACACTACGCTGGGATATTTAACAGATTTTCAGTCTCATCATAGGAAAATGTATTAAACCAATCAGTTATGACTTTCTTACAGCGATATTTCGTAAGTGGGTTTATTGATATTCCCTTGTTTACTTTATTGTATAGAAACCCTCCAAGAAAACAGAAGAACCTGCCAGAGATAACGGTGGTCCATCGATTTTCTAACGAAGAACAGACTTTGTATTTGAGACGTTTGTTACTAACAAGTGAGGGATTGTAATCAATAAGCGAATGCTGTTTTAAGACCGTGTTGACGATGAATATTTGACGTACTTAAAGCACATCCACGAGTTGGTAAAGATCTCTTGTAGGAAATAAGAACGGAAGGAAGTGACCTACTTTTAATACGGCTCTTTGGGCTCTTTCCAGAATAATCAAATTACCCTTACAAGCACCACCCCACACCGTGATTCAATAACTCAAAATAGATTCACATAAAGCCGAGTACACTAGAAATCGAAGGTTTTTAAAAACAAAAATGAGTTTACGGGTCTTGAAGAAAGCAAGTTCAAATGGAGTTTGAAGTTTAAATTACTATCGATCATGACACCTAAATACTTAATGTTACAGGCCAAAGCTAGATGACTGCAGGAACAAGGTTGAGACGGTAGGCAGTAGTGTACTGTGATGGAAAATTTATCATGTATCGGGTTGGACTGGTTTCTAATTGAGAAAGGAATACATTTGGATTTATTAACGTTAAGTGTAAAGGCATTTTCTTTCAGCCATTTCGTCACAATATTAAAGCCAGCTTGTGCAACATTGTAAGCATCATCCCAAGTGTCACCGTGGAAAATAAGTGTCGTCTGCATATGTTACAATTTTACCATTTATAATAAATAATTGATGGAGGCTATAAACAGTGTGGGGCCTAAAACGCAGCCTTGGGGTACACCGCAGTCTATACGCAAGTCATCACTAACCAAATTACCCACTCTAACCCTCTGCTGTCTATTTGTGAGATAATCTTTGAATAATTTTAGCTGCTTGCCCCGAACTCCTGTCTTCTCCAGTTTATCCAATAGGAGTGGTGCAGAGACTGTCGAACGCCAGGTTCAGAAATATTGCCAAGACCTTTTTCTTTTTGTCCAGTTTAGAAACTACGTGATCAACAAGTTCATGCACTGCGTCATTATTCGATATACCAGCTCTAAATCGAAATTGAGATCATGACAGGTTTCTGGACTCGAGATAGTTCATGAGACGTTTCTTTAAATTCTTTTCAAATTACTTGGATAATGAGGAAAGTATGGAAATGGGTCTATAGTTGTTGACACACCCTCTGTCACCACTCTTATAGATTGGAATTACCTTGACCAATTTAAACTCTTCTGGGAATACACCAGTAGTAAACATTAGGTTGAAAATGTACGTTATTGGAGAAGCTAACATTTGGTGATACCGTTTTAAGAAGCAGCCAGAGATGTTGCCAACTGTCCTATCCTTCTTCAAATTAAGAATGCAACTAGATACTCACTCTCTAGGGAGCAATACAAAGGAAAAAAGTTGATGAATTAGAGAAGTTGGATGATTTAGATCACTATACTCTGTCCATTCGATTTATTTCTTTTTGACAGTACGATTTGACTTTCAATAATGATCTTTATAACAAAGTGCGAAGGTCTATTAAAATGAAATACTAAAATTAATAAAATATTTCATTTAGACCTTCGTCTTAGTTTCGGACAATCCTCTATTTCGCAAATAGATGAATAGGCAATATTAAAACTATCTAGTTCGCTATTTATAAGATTTATACAGTTACTGATTTATTATGTATAGCTGTTGCCCGCAGCTCCGCCTGCGTGGTGCTTTAGATCGACATAACTTTTTTATTTATGAACCGTTTGAAATAAAACAAATCTTAAATGTTAAGTTGAATAAACCACAACGTTACTAAAAACCGCATTCAAATTGGTTAAACCGTTTCTGAGATTAGCCTGTTCAAACATTCAGACAAACAGACAGACACACACAAAAATTCTAAAAACCATTGTTTTGGGTACTATTGCGTTCATAAAGCCATAGCCATACAACAGTTTCTCTATTATATCTTCGATGTACAGACATCGACCACTTACAATTTTATTATATGTATCTATTGATTTTAATAAAAATAATGCATAACAGTGACTTGACAAGTGACGAGAAGTTTGGGTGATTAATTGCGAGAGAGGAAACTGAATAGTTCACTATAGTTTGTTTGTATGAGCTGCTACGGTTGAATTTTTATTTTATGTTTCACGAGATGAATGTACTACTAATTCATGGGTTGGGTTATTACCCATGTTGGTAAGTTGTGTGACGTGTGTAAATTGTGTGTATGATAAATATTTATTATGTTTGACGTTATAAAAACTTGAGACGTGTATTGTGTAATAGTGTATTGTGTAAATAATAACATTATAATATGAACAAAATAAAATTAACAACTATAAGAGACATAATAGCAACGATATCATTATATTGAATCTGTCACTATACTTAAAACTTTTAAACAACAAAATATAATAAAATCAATAGTGCCCGCTATTGCGCCTCACCTTGCATTCATATATCTATACCATAGACCAACGCGGTCGTGGTATACGCTGTCGCCGTATACGACGGGACAAGGCATTATGCATTTTCCCGATACATAAAAGTCTGCCATGTTTGGTGCGGGGGGGTCATCGACACGCACACATTCTCAGACGCTCAAACCCAATCGGGTGCCACTACGAAACTCACACATGACAATAAGAATAACACATTAACATTTTCACAAACACATACATATACATTTTGTATCATAACACTATTATGACAAGACCAAAAGTTACCGCCCACTTGTGATGTAACAGTATCAATACACGCTATCGATAAATTTGATAAATCCACTAGGAAAATCAGGTTTCAAAAATGTCACTAAGGTGGATGTCGTTTATGAAAACAAGACTTTTTTACTCTTTATAAACATATAAATAAGTATTATTTAGTAAAATTACAATATTTACAAAATTCAAGAAGTAAGACCAAAAATATTAACATCTGTGGGTTCCTTACGCCTACCGCAGAACTTTCTGCAACCACCAGTAAAATTCTTAACCTTGGTTGTGTCCAAAACTTTTGTAGGATCATTTTGGTACTAGTTGCTATTCAGAGGTAAATTTCCCTGGATATCTCTAGCTAAAAAAATGATTAAGATTGGATTTTGGTTTGGGTATTGACCAGTTTCAACATTTTGTACAATATAATATAAAAATGTGTGACTGTGATTGAAGAAGAAAAAGTGGACCAAGTGAAAGAGTTCGTGCACTTTGGGTCCAAGTTTACAACGGATAAAGGGTATTATGACGATGATATTAAACGAAGAGTTATGGCAGGGAATCAAGTGATTGGGTAACTGCATAACTTTATGAACAGTCAGAAGGTCCGGTCAGAAGGCCTGGTTGGCTGTGCGTAGAGGAGAGTCTGTCCCTACACTTTTGTAAGGTAGTGAATATTGGGTGTGACAGAAGAAGCATGAAAGTAAAATAAATGCAGTGTGCAGTGAAACTGAGAAGTTTGAAAAGTATGGCTAAAGTGAGGAACAGCCGCGTGATACGGGAACTATGCGGTGTGTAGTGATCTTGATAAAGGGATGCTTAGATGGTTCGGGCACGTAGAAAAGATAGATGAAAGGAGGTTGATGAAACAGGTCTCATCATTCTTGAGAACCACTCTATCCATTGGTGAATACCGCATAAAAATCCGTTGCGTAGTTTTATAGATCTATGCATAGGCATAGGTACATACGGCAAGAAGTGACTTGTTTTATACTATGTTAAGATTACAATAATGATTATATTGAACCTCTTTGCATTTGAATTTTTTTATCGATATCTTACTTGGTACATCGTGTTGTCATGGCGACATATAACAAAGTAATTGTCAGGATTCCTGTTAGCATGGCATCGGATGCGTTTGTCGATAACCAATGATATCGCAGAAAATTCCGAACGCGGGACTCAATTTACTTACACATTTTTGAAATTTCCTGGGATATTATTGGATAACGACAATCTCTTCCGAGCGCCATGGTAAGGGAGAGTGACAACACTCATGTCAGTCGTTCGACCGATCAGCGGATTTTAGACACCATGTTGATAGAAACATCCAAATAAAATACTGTGATTATTGCGAATAAATAGCTTTAAAAAGAAATTAATAATAAAATTTGATTAAATATTAGACAGAAATTAAAGGTAAAAACATCTTCTTGTAAACTTGATGTAGCAGATCGCTTTTACAGCAAAAAAAAACTGAACATTTTAGTGTGATGTCATATCAGCCGCGTAACTAGATTTAGTCTGGTGAGTGGTCAAGACGCCAAATTGTTTTGTTTCTAGCTTATGCCCCAGTGGTCATAAGCATGTGGCAGCGGGGAACGCTGATGAAGGCGGCGGTGTGATGTATACTTATAATAAATCTGTAGAAGTGAAAATTCTGTACATTGAAAATAAAAAATAAATAAATAGCAGGGGGTGTTACTAGACCGACACCGATACCAAAAATGTGATTAAAAAAATATTTTTCTGTCTGTCTGTTCAGGCATCACGCAAAAACTACCGGTTCGATTACGATGAAACTTGGTATAATTATTCTTTAATATCCTGGGCACCACACTGGGTACTTTTTATCGCGGAAAAGTATATACAATAAAAAACAAACTTAATTTTGCGGTTCGATCCCTAGGCCCGATTACTGTACCAACCGCAAATAATAAGTTTGCCGTAGGTTTTTTTATTTTTTTATATTGGGTTCGCCAAATTGTCGCCGCCCACCTGGTGGTAAGTCGTGACGACGTCTAGCGATTGTGGGCCACTCTCATAGCACACAATAGGTACTATAGAGAGTGGCCCTCAACTTGACGACCTACTGATGTGCCTCTTCACGCTCCGCTTAAAGAACCCAGGCTTATATGTGGGAGGAAACACGTGCACAGGCAGGGCGTTGCAGGCCACTATCGGACGGCAGAGAAACGAACGTTTAAAACGTTCGGTTCTCGCGAACATGCTATCCACTGTGGGAGTGGCATCTCTGCCGCGCGGCACGCGTTGTTCGGGATCGGAAGGAAGAGTGGGATCAGATTGAAGAGTTCTTCAGAACAGGTTATGTCACCCGCAGTGGAGTTCACTAAGGGGCGCTGCACACAGCTAAGATACTATAATATTTTAACTTAAGATACAATATCGCTTGCCATACAATTCAATGGACTATCACACACGACGTAGATAATAAATAATATTTCATATTTTCGTATCTTAAGATGAATTTTATGGTATAATAGAGAATATCGCGGTCCCCGACGAACACTATGGTAATCGCTAATACGATAGAATCGGTTTTATTAAAGATTCGTTATCTAAACACCCTATTACAATCACTGAATTTTTTTTAGGACCGGGCGATAAATACTTTTGGATTTATCCATTCAATAATGATCCTTACGTTTTTGTTCAACGGATAACATAAGTGAAAAATTTACAGGATCAATAACGCAAAAACCTATTACCAAATCTCAAAAGTCAAGATTTTTGAGTAAGCGGCTATTACCATATTGTTCGAGGGAAAAATGACAGAGCCTTTCCCGGTAAGCGGCAACACAATATCGTTCGGGTTAATTATACATAATCATCGAATTTAAACTTCTAAATTCCATTTTTATCTTAATCCTTTCTTAACGTAATTTATGTTTACCGTAAAATTAAAGTCAGTTATATCATCGAATACGATTGCAATGTCATTTTACGAATAGAAAGTATAATCATATTTACCATGGAACAATATCACAATGAACGATTATTATTGCAACACCGATTTGTGATTACAGTCGAACACTATCGTAAAGTTAGTTTGCGTTAATTTTTTGACATTGACATTTTCACAATTTTCTTACTGATAAAGAAAATTTATAATAAAAAATTTGTAAAAAACTAGTGCAATTTTTTTTCCCTATATTTGATAAAAGAATCTTCTTTTTAGTCTTGATAGATTTCAAGATATTCAGTTTTTTGTTGCTCCTGAAAAATAGTCATTTTTCTATTACGATTTTGTTCGTCGGGGACAGCGATATAACAGAGAAACTGGTGTAGCGGGCTTTATGAACGCAATAAAACCCAAAACAATGGTTTTAAGAAATTTTATCTGTTTGTCTGAATGTTAGAACACGCTAATCTCAGAAACGATTTGATCAGAATTTGATTTTTTGATTTAAATTTGCGGTTTGGTTTTCAATCGCTTCATAAATAAAAAAATATGTAGATCTAAAGTAACACGCAGGCGGAGCTGCGGGCAACAGCTAGTATTCAATAAATGTATAATGAAAATCAGTTTCCTAATCTTATGAAGTACAGTAAAATTATTCCTTTATTCAAAGCTGGAGACAAAAGTGATCCTTCAAATATTTTCGACCTATTTCCATACCCCCAACGAATTACTTGAGTTTTGTTTATGAATAGAATGATCATCATGAGCAATGCGAGAAGTGCCTTATTTTGCTAAGGGTTGGTGAGATCCTTAAATAAGTGTTCACGAGTGTGAGTGTCGGACACTAGTGTCAGCGTTTGTACACTGCCTGTCGCTAATGGCGACACTTGCGTCAGTGTCAGAACCATTTATCTGTATGTGGTAAGTGCAATATCTAAATGGGAGTAGTATGTGTTTTACGTTTCTACCATGTCATTGGCTATTAGCCTGGCCATCGCCAAAGCCTTCGA